>JBBJLR010105662.1:0-23467 GCA_037577145.1 Brachypetersius gabonensis | reverse complement strand
CCCCCCCCCCCCCCCCCCCCCCCCCCCCCCCCCCCCCCCCCCCCCCCCCCCCCCCCCCCCCCCCACAATAGACCCAAAATGCAATGTAAAAAAAATGAATGGAATGTATTTATTTGGATGAATATTTTAATGTCAAGAAAGTTTGATTGTGGTTCACAAGCCATGACTTATGTAAAGTAAAGAGTCCCCTTGAGCACACAACAGCACAGAACACTGAACAAGGTGAAATTCTTTCTTTGTATTTAACTCATTCACCAAGTGAAGCAGTGGACAGCCAATAGTGTGTGTGGAAAGTAACATACCTCAGTGGTGCCACTGGAAGTTCTGGGATCTGAGCCCACAACTTTCTGATTGCAGCAGAAACTCCTCAACCTCTAGGCCACCAGCTGCCCCACATGTAATAATGTTATTAGGTTTGTTTGTTTATTTGTTGGTTTCAGATTTGTAGTCCAGTGTGTCCTGAATATCTGTTGGGTTGTTGTTTGATGTCATATTCTACTGTGTGGCAGCCACTGACAGGACACCCAGGGAGCAGTGCATGGGGATGGTATCTTGCTCAAGACACAGATATCCTGCAGATATCCTCCGCATTTTTGTTTTTGCTTTTGTGACGTCTGGGCCTGGTCTGCCACGCCCCCTCAGCCTAGCTGGGTTGCTAAGCACATGCCCAAACATAAACAACCCACCGCAAAGGACGAGGAAGCGTGGCGGAACCAGGCCCGGACATCACGGCTTTTTAAGTGGCAATATATCATTTTTCATGCATTTTGTGCAAAATTATTAAGAAAAATATAATTTACAAATTTTGTAACATAAATATTAACGTAAATTCAGCTACATTCCCATTTAAAAATGACTATAAATGTTCTGTGGAGAGAAACACAAAGAAAGCTCGTCTTGGGATAGTGAAATAGGCGGTACTCAGAGGCGGGAGGTTTGAAAGTAGCCAATCCGAGAGCGTTACTTATTTGTCCTTGCTACTGATTGGCTGCTTCTCTAGGCTGTGACGCAGCTGCAGTCCAGAATTTTATATACAGTATATATGTCTATGGTCTCGATGGTTCTACTGTTCTTCGTTTTGTTCTTAAAGCCCTATATTTTTATTACTGTAAATTAAATTAATTTATAACTGTATTTACCTGATTATACCAAAGAAAACGGCAGCGCATGAATTACAGTACAGCCTATATAGGGGTAATGTCTGTATTTTACATTCTAGCACTGCAGGAGTTCAGCGTAAATTTTATAGTACGGATACTAGTTAACATTACATTTTCTTTAATGAGTTTCAAATGAAAATAAAGTGTTTTGGAAGCATATTTGGGGGCATATTTAGGGTTTACAAAAAAAGTGGCATTTTTTTACTTTTATGTCGAACAATGCGGTTTTTCCACTATATGTGGGTGCTATTGGAACGTAACTGGTATGTTTCTTTTAGCTACACACTGGCACTAATTCTATACGTTTTTATCTTTTTGAAAACCGAAAGCTAACCCACATGTAATAGTGTTATTAGGTTTGTTTATTTATTTGTTGGCTGGTTTGAGGTTGTGGTCCTGGGGGGTATTGCATGAAACGGGATTAAGGGAAAGTCTGTCTTATTTCAAGGTAAATTATGGTAAAGTAAATCAGAGTTTCCCTTAATCCTGTGTAATGGAATACCCCCCAGTGTTTCCTGATTGCGTTGAGTTTTAATTTGGTTGTTATTGTGTGAAGAGCCTCGATCTCACTGAGAGACCAGCAGATGTCGGTAAAGGCACCGAGAGGCAGGACCTTCGTCAGTGACACGCCAACGATGGAGCGAGTGCAGGAAGCAAACGAAGGGGCGACCATGGATATTAAAAACAACCTTTTGCACTCCAGTTAAGTGAAGTAAGGAAAAATCCCTTTATAGAGACATTTAAAGCTGTAAAGTATCGAGTCTCGGTCTCACTCGCTGGGTCAGAGTTAGAGTTTATGATGTCTGGCTGGCTAACAGGCCAGTCATGTGATTATGTCGTGTAACTTGTTTACATCATTTCAATCCAAAAAAGTACTTATTGCCATGTTTGAAATCGTGGTCATCTGCAGAGTGTATTATTATTATTATTGTTATGTAAATGTGCGCTGTTTAGTGTCTAGTGGATTAGGAACATGTTATATTTTAGCTAGTAAATAAGGTCACTTGTTTTGGGAACTTGAGCCATGTGGCCACCAGTTAGTTGTAAGGTACATTGCTTTATCGTTCTTACAGTCAAATGGGTCACAGAAGTCTACTTCACCAACATCGTGAGATGACACTTAAGCTCTAGCATTATATTATAATTTGATATTTGAGACTGATTTGTTCAATACACAGCTCAACTCTTTCATTTGTGAATTAATTGATTGTTATTGAATGTTAATGTCATTGCCTTATCGTCTGCTGCTATTATATATATTATTGCATTTATTTTTATTGCATTAACATTAAGTCATTTTGCACTACTGATCTGCTGGTGCTGCTCACTAAATCTTTACATACAGCTATGTCAGTGTTACACTTATTTGTCACTCTACTTCTCTTGTTTATTGTTTTCTATTTTTATCTTTCTATTTTTTATATTTCTTATGATCTTTTATTCTTTCTTGTGCACTGCACATCCCTTGTGATAAAGGTCTATCTTACATTTTACTATATATTTTACAACTGTATCTATTAAAACAGATAAACATTACCAAATGTGATTAAAGCCTATGGAGAGACATTCAGTGCTTACTGATCATTTTTGTAGTATTATTTTGCTCAGCTACAGATTGTAATCTGTCTCTTTTGACTGGTTATGTGTTTTTCCCTTGATAGTACTTAATGCACTATGGGGGTCCATGGCCTGACAAGTTATGTGGAAGGAAACCGGCTCTTCTTCACTGACCACAAGCTGAAAAACACCCACCTTGTGATTGACGGCTGCAGTCTGTACTTCCGTCTGTATTTTACCTCTGGATTGGACCAAGTGAGGGGTGGGGACTATGACTTATTTGCCGGCCTGTTGAGGCATTTTTTCGCTGCACTCTCAGAATGCAACATACGCCCATTTGTAGTTTTAGATGGTGGGATAGACCAGACGGACAGGAAGTTCAAAACTTTGCGAGACCGCGCTGAAAGTAAAATCCGCGAAGCTCATTCCCTCTCCAGAGGATCGCATGGCAATGTTCTGCCCCTGCTCACGCGTGAAGTCTTCAGACAGGTTCTGTGTGAGCTCGGAGTCCCCTTGGTGCAGTGTATTGCCGAAGCTGACTTTGAGATCGCCTCCTTGGCTCATCAGTGGGGATGTCCAGTGTTGACCAATGACAGCGACTTTTATATCTTCGATTTGCATGGTGGCTACCTGCCTTTGGCCTACTTTGAGTGGGAAAATATTTGCGGCAAGGGACCGGAGCGGTACATCCCTTCCCGTCGATTTACTGTTAACCGCTTTTGCTCACATTTCAACCACATGAACAAGCAGCTACTGCCCCTTTTCGCTGTCATTACAGGCAATGACTACACGCCTGCAAAAACAACAGAGATGTTCTTCAGCCGGGTGGAGTTACAGAGGGTACCAAAAGGGAGGGGAAGTCATTCTAACCCTCGGATTGAAGGCCTGTTGCTTTGGTTGTCTCAGTTTGCTAACCTTGTGGATGCTGTGGAGGAAGTTCTGGAGATCCTGGGGGGCCAGCGGAAAGGCAACCTGCGATCACAGCTTTCAGCTGGGATTCAAGACTATCAGCTCCCTCATACCAGCAGCTTGGCTTGTTTTTTCTCCAACAGTCAACCAGCACTGCCTGACACCAAGAAGCTCCCAGTGGCACTAGTGTCCCAGCCAGAGTGGCTCTTGAGGGGGGTTGCTTCAGGCAGACTGCCCCCTCTGGTGCTGGATGTGCTAGTTCTCCAGAGAGCTCTTCTGATACCTCAGGTGGAGAACTGTCGTCTGCCTAGTAGCCATGAAGCCTCACTGAGCATTCGCAAGGTCATCTATGGCTTACTTTTACTTGACAGGGCAGTGCAGGGTAGTGCGGGTCGGGGACAGAGGGGTAGAGGAAGAGGGGGAAATCGGACAGGAAGTCAGAGTGGACGATCTCAGAGTTCCCCGTGCGTCGTGGAGGAGTATGACAGACTTGACCTTAATCTGAAGAAAACTCCAGTAGAGGTTCACCCACCCAATAATCAACCACAGCTTAAACTGGACACTTTAGACAAGGTAAGCCAAGAGCATTCTATAAAGAGAGTGATTAAAAATGTAAAATATTACTGATCCAGAAAAATGAAAATTCATATCTAAAGTTCAGGACACACTAGGGCAAAACCTGTTTATAAACTGTTTACATAAAGTTGTTAGTGTTTCATCCAAGGCATTTCATATATACTCATCATATATATTCATGTCTATATATATTGGCACTATTTGTATTTTTTTTTTAAAACTGTAACAGTCATTTTGAAAACTGTGCCTACTGATGACACTGGCATACCATATACTGCTTCTGTTGTTTTGCTGTATTCTATATACTGAGCAGGGCGATGCTTTTTCAAGTGGAATCACGCATGTAATCGTCCCACATGGCCAGTACTTCATGTTTATTTGCATTAGCCAACTAAAGAGTGTAAAGGGAACAATATGTATTTAATCACTTTTCTTATTTTCACTGTCTGAAATTTGCTGCGTCTTCCATAAGCCTGTTACTATATATTTGTATTTGCAATTGAAAATTGTGTTCATCATGTAAACTGCCAGCTAGTCTTTGTCAGTTTGTGAGAATCAAGTTTAATAAATTAATGGTGACTGAGTATGCGTTAGAGTGTGAAGTCTGCAATCTCCTGCAATAATCTACCCTTTATCATTCAGGTAGCAGTAGCGGTGAAACTCAAGGTGTTGTTAGGAACTCTGGGGGTGATGGAGTATGTACTGCAGCCCTTACCTCCACACCTGTGTCTGCCAGTGTGTGTGACGTATTTCTGGATGAACTCTTCTAAACCGAAACCAAGCCCCTCACAACTTCAGTGCCTTCTGCTAGGGCTGGTATATGGGGAGCTCTGCCGACGCAGGGCTCTACCTGGAGGTAAGAAAAACTCATGATTTGGAAGTTGTTAAATATCCCTGTTTTTGTAACACATTTTGATGTGCATTATCTTATGTAAAGTCTTTAAATCAAGTTGGTCAAATCAGGTAGGTATTAACTGTCATTTCAGCTGTACACAGTAGTACCAGGACCATGGTGCAACACAAAGAACAAAGACAGAAACAACACAAAAGTACATGCATGCAGGCAGGACAAGAATACACAGTACAAAAAGCACAAGGGCAACAGTACAATATTACAGAACTGGACAATATAAGTGCAGCTGATGGGGTAACAGTACTAGTGTGAATAACTACAGATACTGTGTTTTAGCAGTGCATTAGTTAAGTGTGCAAAAATGCAACGATTGAGGAAGATAGCAGTACATAATTGTGCAAAAATGACAGTTACAGGAACAGAATAGAGAATGTGCGGTATAGAAAAATATAGGGTTTTTACATTTGTGGGATCACATGAATGCCTTAATTCATGCCATTATGATAAAGGACATATTAGCTTCTAGCAGTGTACTCCTTTATCAGTGTTACAAAGTTCAGTTTCCCAATAATATATTGTGCAACCCTATCATGGACAGTAACCGTGTTTCCTGAAAACATGTTGGGTGAACTTTGGGTGTTTGTCAGAACTGTACTTGTTTTCGTTTCTGATAAATCTGAAAGAACTTTTGGTGACTTCAAGCTGTGCAGTTTTTTCTGACTCGTTGGTTTTGTTGTTCTTAACCTTACAGATCCACTGTATTCCTGTGCTGGTACTGCCTCTGTTTGCGAACGATTGAGCAAACTGAGGTTAAACTCTGGTCAGAGGAGGGGTCTAGACCTGGGTGTGGCTCACTCTCTCAGCCAGTGGCAGGCATGCATGTGGGCAGGGATTTATCTGAACCAGCTTTTGTGCTTCCCGCTTCCTGAGCCTCGCAGTGCCTGGTACTGTATGGCCCAGATTTCTTTAATTTAACATATTAGTTATTACTACATGTATGTATGTATTATACAGTAGAAATAGAAAATAATCACTCATTTATAAAATTCACATTTTATTGCTTTGCGACCTGATATGGTAACACACACGTCATTTTTCCAGCTGTACTCAATGCAGTTTATCCAAATATACAGAATTATGATGGTAACATTTTTAAAAAAAAAACAATTACTGACCTGGATAAAAGATCGATCACTGAGATCTTTTGATAGCACCTTACCACCCATAGTTGATTTTTTGCCATGGAAAAAATAAGAGATTTTGTTTCTAGTTATTGCTTTTGCAATTTGTGGGAGTGTGTCTGTGTAAAATGTGCATGTCACACAATTGACCACAACACACTTACATTATTTTACAATGGCAACAACTAAAATAGTAATGTTAAGAAGTGTGTGTGTGTGTGTGTGTGTGTTACACAAACACTACCGAAAACTACAAACAGAGATCTTTTATTCCATGGCTGTATTTAATATAGAGGTATTTAATCAAGATTCACGATTCTTTATTTGTCACATGCATAGTTAAACAAACATGTATCCTGAACCGCTTGTTTTATGACTGTGTAAACTTTATAAAAAGTTAGTACTTTTAAATTAGTAAAAAAAAAAAAAATTGTAAAAAAACAAATATAAGTACAGTACAAATAAGTATAAATTTACATGTAGAAACCCAAATCTGAACATTTCTAAAACAGAAATCCTAAAAAGGAAAACGGCTTAACCTCATAGCGACACATGATGTCAGTATTTTATGTATTACTAGCATCAGTCTAGAATCTTTATGTGAAAGCTTTTGAAGTATTAACGCTGAAGCACTAACCTGTGCTCTCTCTTTCTGTTTCTCAGGCTGTTCAGTGGCTCTCTGTTGCATGGCTTGGAAGCTGCGCTTAGAGGTGGTCAGCTGCCTGAGTCTTTGCTGGCTGCGGCTCCTGTCGCTGTCCAGCTGTACTCCATCCTATTTGGGTCAATAATGGGCATTTTTGACCAGGGCCATGTGCCTCACCCTGCACAGTCATCAGCGGCAGGCAACAGCAGGGGAAGGGGGCGTGGTAAAAGGGGACGGGGAGGTGCTGGAAGAGGCAGGGGCAATAGAAGTCGGGGAAGGGGAATGTCTTGTGCCACTGGTTTGGATAACAGGTTTGGTATGCTAACTGTTGAGGATGATTGGGATGATGACTAAGAGTGTGATGAGAAGGAGAGCCTTATTAGCCAAATTTCAAACCATCCTCTAAACTCAATTGACCAATTTAAATGCAGGTTAACAACACTTTTCATGTGACAAAATAACCCAATTAAACTCAATATAGTCCAGTAAATAACCTGTACCTGTAGCAGCTTGTTCACATATTGACATCAGAGTCCCAGAGTACCCTGATTTGTTTTGGTTTACTTTTTGGAAAATATATATTTTATAAGCCAAAAGATGTATTGACTGTAAAAAGAAAGACCCCAGTTTACTATTGAGATGTTTTATTGGTGTTGCGATCTGCGTATGGTCCATACGAAACTCTACAACACCTACCAGGGTGTTGCATTTTTACAATTTTGATTGTCTGTAGCTAGTTTACAACTTTTGCCAGCTCTGCCTAAACAGAATGAAGCAGCATAGCTTGGTCGACTCTCAGACTGTGAGAGTGTTATTTGAAAATCTTTCTGTAAGCCTAATTTTCTAAGCAGCTAGAAATTTGGATGAAAATAAGTGAGGAGCAGAAAGAAATGTGCAAAATCCATTTAAAGGGGGCCCTGACAGGACCAACATCCCAGTTTTAGTTATGTCTTAGCACTTCATATCGGAGACATGCCTGGTCCATGTGCTTTTTTTACTTTTCAACACTTAATCGAGCAAAGACGCCACCTTTGCTTTGTTCTTATGTGCCTTTGTAAAGGCCAAAACCATTTTAAATCTTTTTTGTGGCAGCTAAACGAAAACAGCTCTCCACTACAGAGCATAGCTTGTACTACTGCTATTGAGCTGCTATATCATGTGCATCAAGTAAACCCTCTGTGATTCACTTTATATATTTTTAAACCAGACTATTAGTTTTAGATGTAAAGAACTGGCTTGTATCACACTCACTAATGGGGTCTGAAAGCTAGGCCAGGGTCTAGGTGGGTTGGAGACAGGATGTGCATAGCAGCTGCTTTAGGTGAGTTGAACAGTTTAAACTTGCCGGATATTGTTTTAGCTACAAAAAAATGTATGAATTCCATAATTGAATGTTTACCTTGCCAGTTTACTTTTATCAAATATTGCACTACTTTCTGATAATGTGGCCTTGATAGACCTTTCTGTTCTGCATAATAAATAAAGAGCCTTCATTAGACAGCACTACCAAGGCAGCTTAGCTTTTAGACTGTAGCTACTCACATTTAGCAAAAAAGGGGTGCTTTTAGCAACTGAAAAGTTTCAGTGACTGCCATTGTTTGTTCAGATGTTTAAACTGAAATCAAGTTCAGCGTTAATAGTCAAGAAAAAATGAGGGAACCGTATTAGCCCTGTTGGCTCAGTGAAATGTGAATGATGCTAGGACTGAATGAAAAGTTCAGTTTTCATTAACTGTGGGAAACTCTTTTTAAGTGACCAGAGCTAATCTCTACTGTCACAAAAGATGAATTGTAGAGATAACACTGATTGAGACAGTTTAGCTGGTTTGCACCTTTTTTCAGAATGTCATAGCTGGATTTTATATAGAAAACAGCAAAGCGCAGTTCTAGCAGCCTGTTCATGTACTATCTCAGTCGAAGTGCACATAACTGTGTAAAATGATGATTTGGTCAAATGTTTTTAACAATTATCCCATTACACTGATTATAATAGTTGAGCTGAATCATGTTTGGTGTCAAGTTTGCTTTAGTTTTGGTGCTATCATGGATGTAATGGAAGCTTTTTGGCACCAGTAGAGCCTGCTGCAAACCGCACGCTTGAGTCATCATATTTGCTTCAAACCACATTCAATACTTTTGGACAGATTTGCTTATGTGGTTTATAAATTTGTATAAGGTACCTATGCCTCTGAACAAAACCTATAAAAAGGAACACATTTCAGACACCAGACCTGGCAAATCAGCACCATCACAAAAATTGTCTGACAAACCACTGCCTTTAGTATGTAGAAACACAAAACTGTCATGTATTTCTCAGTAATTGTTTCCAAGATTAATATGTAAAAAAGATGCTTTGTATGTTTTATGAAATTTGGAAAGATTTGTTGTAATTGGGTCATTTTCTAATAATATTTAATGTACAATGGCTGGATACTTGCCAGTGCCTTTTTTATTTAATTGACATTTGCTCAAATAAAGCACCTCTCTCTTAATCTGTCCCTCTTAATTGTGTCATAAAACATTGGGATAAATTTAACACTAAGCCCTCTTAAAGGGGGGGAGGGATTCCCAGCTGCTGTCTTGAAAGGCAACGCCTCTGGCAGCACATCTACTGGGGGGGCGATGACAAAACTAGACTTGAAGTGCCATGATGGCAGGTGCCTTTACATTTTTCACCACCGCCCTGTGCCTGAGCACAATTCAAATGAAAAGAAGTCTAAGGGTCGTGGAGATTTACATCACTTTATAAAGGACTGGCCTTTCATTATAGCGGCATCTGATGGCTTTCTAACGGGATCTTTAAACTCTACAAGAAACCAGTATGGTGAGCATTAAGCCAATGTCTCAGAGAGGAAAAGCATCATGTTGTAATCCTAATGGTATTTTCAGCAGGGAGTCTATCGTGATTCCCTGCTATCGTTTTTTCCAGGCAGTAAGGCGCTGTAAACCTCATCCAGTGCCATGTTGGCGGGCGCCTTTACGTTTTTCATCATTGCCCTGAGCTGGCACACATTCCAGCTGAGACTGGGACGACCATGCTGAAAAAAGTCATAGAAACATTAAAAGTTAAAGAAACCATAAAGCGTCAAACAGTTATGGTGTTTTGTGTTTCCTGGTGGGTTTATATCACGTTATAAAGGATGTGAATGATTTAGCAGGTGGCCTTCAATTCTGGACACATCTGATGGTTTTCTAATGGATCTTACAGTAAACTAATATGGCGAGCATTAGTTAATTTTTCTGTTAGGGAGCAAAACTATAACGTTTTAATCCTAATGGTGCTTTTTCAGCAAGGAATATATCGCTAAGTTTTTTCAGGTGCATTAGTGCAGCGGAACAGTGCAGGGGTCTTAAACGTCACCCACACTACATTTCTATATGGCTGAACTAACGCTGTGTGGTCTTACGAAGCTGAATCTTCTGGTTTCCTGACTAGGCCTCAAGTGCCCTAAACTGGGTCCTCTGTAATTAAAGTTCGAAAAATCCACGTGAAAAATGTATTAAAATTGAACATATACTGTGCAACATTCTCTCAGCTCTCACCACTCCATTCATTCCCTGCCAGGCCCACCCTTCAAATCCTGAATCTTTTGGTAGGGTTTGAGGTAACATACACGGACATAAGTACTGGGATATACCTCTTAATTACTGAATTCATAAGGTGCAATCTTAATGCTTCAGCATACCAGGACATTTTAGACAACGCCGTGCTTTGTGGGCAGAGTTTGGGGAAGAGTCCAGTGTGGGACTGGCACACAGAGCCCTAAGCTACATGTAACAACTTCAGTGCCTGACCTCATACATGCTCTACAAAACCAATGGGCACAAACTCCCACAGAAACACTCACAAATCGTGTGGGAACACTTCAACAAAAACGGACGCTTTTATAGTTGCAGAGGGTCTATCGCTGCAAGTCTATGTATTTGAATGTATTTGAATGCAGTGTCATCAAACTCCCTGCTGGGGTAATACCGCAGGTGTCCCAATACTTTTGTCCACGTAGTATGCAGGTTTCCAGGTAATGTTCATTCAGCAATTCACCAGCAGTGTTTCTGTGGAGGTGGACTAACTTTGGACTGTACCATCTCGGGGCTGTCTGCTGTCTGCAGGAGGAAGTGGAGACGGTCGTGGTGGGCGAAGAGGAGCTAATATTGGCGCTGGCTGTCTCGTCTGCTGTGTCAGCACAGCGTGTCTAATAACACTAGTGCCTTCAGAGCTGGTGGGAAACAACGTCGTTCACAAAGAGTCGCCTGAAAAAGGGGGTCTGAAGATAGTACTGGGATGGGAGAGGGACAGAGGTCGACATTCCCTCATTAAGGCTCGGACTGCTACTCTGTTCTGAGTGTGTTGCACACCATGGGTTTGTTCAGGACTGGACTCCAGCTGCTGTTTCTGCTGCAGTCTGTAAGGAGCCTTTCTCCCAGTTTCATAGACAACATTCTGCCTCTCCCCACAGGTAAGACAGGAGGAACAGATGAGGGTGTGTTGTCGGAATGCGAGTTGTTTTTGGATACATTTAGAGGTATGAGACAGTGGTATCAGTACTCATTTATTATTTTCATCACTATTAATAGTGATGCACCTCTGGCATATTTCAGTTATTTTAATACTGCCTGAAGAAACTGAGCAGCTCTGTCACATCTGAACTAATTGTGGCCATAATATGAAAGGGAATTCCTAAAATGTATCATTAAGGTGGCATAGCTACTACAGGACATTTATATAAATAACACATTGAATCTTTGACAGTTGTAGATATGTTAAAATATTTCTGTATTGAAAGTTTGTTGAAATATTTATATATGCAAATGAGATCCTGTGCACATTTGCTTACCAATATATCCATTAGATGAGATTCCAATTAAAATGTGTGTTTCGTTACAAATATGTGCTTCAGAGAAAGGATTTTAAATTGTATTATTTCATTACTAAACCAACACAAGCCTGCATGGTTTTTATTAAACCTTTTTCTGGTCATTTTTGGTACTTGATCTAACATGAGTTGGGAGAAAAATCCTTCAGAACCTGATTTGGAACGAACAAGTCATGAAGGCAAGTAATCTAGAAACAGACACCTTTGGTGAACGTTAATTTGGGGGGAATAAATGGATCTTAGAATTTCACCATCCAGTGAGAAATTAGATATGAGACTCGTTTGTGTGAATACTGTCAATAGTACAAATGAAAAAGAACATGGATGTTGTGTTTCGGTGGTACGGGTTTTTGAAAATGCTACATTTCGGAAAATATAGTTAGACATGAGTGAAAATGAATTGTCCAAACATGCGGAAATAAGCATTTTTCTATTGAGTTTTAATTTATTTTATGATTATGATTTAATAGAAGCCTTTTTTTGGTTACACTTTATTCAAATATATAATAAATGGTTGGTGGACCAAAATCATTTCTGCCAGTGTTGTTGTGCCTTGATTGTCTTGAAGTGGTAAAAAGTCCAACATGTGTTTTATATATATTATTGCATTCCTTTTATCCTGGTCATAAAAAGAAGAAGAAGAATAGAACAAAAAAGCTACAGATGAATGTAAATAATAACAATACTATTATTTTAAAAAATTGTTTAGATAAAGTTTTACCTGCGTAGAGTCATTCTTAGGACCAGGATTGGTTTGCAAAAACATATAGCAAAAACTAAAAACACTGATACAGTGAAATAAACCATGAACAACTGAATAACATAAAAAAAGCAGAATTGCATCTGAGCCTGAAAAATGTGTCAGATTCCAACAGGGCCTGCCAAAATTAGTACATAAAACACCACAGTGCCACAATGCTTTGCTTTCTTCCCAAAACCACATGTAGCAATGCCAAAGCATCTGTAGGTGAAACACTGGCAACCAGTCGAAATCCCGTTCATGAATCACAGAGCATACGAATGTGTATTTTTTACACTGTGGCCATGTTGGTTCTTTAATATATCTTCTAATAGTTGTTGTCTTCTAATCATTGTAATCTAATTTCTTGTCGAAGATTTGGCTCCATTGGATGTGTTGAAGAGATTTGATCCATGTTGCCTATTGACGCCGCCTCCGCCTCCATTGTTCCCGCCCCCTCCAAGTGTCTGGAGACGAAGTCATGTGAGTGGGTGCATGTTTTATTCTTTTATTCATGTTTTTATTGTCTTGTTGATGTTTACTATAATATCTGTAAGGACACTCTCCGGGGCAAGCATGTAATCTCCTTTACAGCCGCTGAAAATAATCTGCTATTTAAATGAACTGCCAGTAACTGACAGGCCACTTTCATGCACCTGCAAAGGAAGAGCATATCTAAAACTTCAACGGACAAAAAGACCATACAGTCCCTCTTTCTGCTCTGTTGCTTTGTGAGAGACAGTCAGTAAGATTTGTGCATGGTCATGAGAAGCTATAGTATTATATTCATACTACAATAACTGCAAAGAAACAAAACCCTTGCACTGTTGTTTATGATGGTGGCTGCCTCCTGTGGTCACAGGGATTTCTCTAAAGGGTTTCTGAATAAATATCATGGGAATCTACTTCTGTTTTGTAAAAAGAAATTAAAAGGTAAGCTAAATTGCTAAACATGTTTTTTAAGGTGTTCCCAGAATCTTTGGATGTTGAAAGAGGAAGAGAACAAGATGAAGATAAGGTTAAACTATGTCTACCAGGACCTCCAGGGCCCCCGGGACCTGCTGGAGCACAGGTAGGAGGAATAGAATACAATATTATTTTATTTTATTAGATGTAATAGCTGTTCATCGTTCTGTTTTTACACTATTTATTTCAGGGACACCGTGGCATTCCAGGAATACAGGGACCCAAGGGAGATAAGGTGAGTCCGATTAGAGGACTTCCATCACTTTTTTTTTTTTTTTTTTTTTTTTTTACATTTGTTGTCAGAATCCACGATACAACTTTTTTTTTCGTCCTGTCGCCTCTAGGGTGATATTGGTCGGCCAGGGTCGAAGGTAAGATTTTTTTTTTGTTATTGACCAAAGCTTTCTTTGTACGACGTCAAAATGTAAAATATGAAACACGACAATAAAATGAAGCGCTTTTTTTTCAACAGGACATGCAAAATAAAATACAGCGCAATATAAAATCCTTTTCTGCTTTTCTGCTGCTGAACAAATGTGACAATGCAGAAGTGTAGTTGAAAGTTGATTGAAAGTGTAGAATTTGCACGTCTGACTGCATAAGCTAAAGTGAGGAATAAATTATACCAAAATACAAATTTCTTATGGTTAACAATCTAGTATGATGCGCTGTATTGTTTAAAATATATTTATTTGCTGTATCATGTCTGTTAATCCATGTCCTGTGTCTGTGCGGTACAGTTGTGCAGTGCAGAGTGTGCACTATAGTTTATTACTCTAGTGTATTAAGTCCTGGCATTGGTCCACTGCAGCCCTCTCTGGCAATATCACTTAGAGCTCAACCCAGACATTAATCTCCCCACCGCACTGCAGTTCAGAATAAATACACAGCTATTTAATTACGTTGCAAGAAAGAAAGAGAGGCAGAAAGAGCATTTAAATAGATAGTCGTTGCTTGTATTTATTGGTGAATATAATGGGGTTAAAAAAACAAACAAATATAAAACAAACAACTATAATATTTATATTTGTTTATTTTTACTGATTTCTCAAAAAACATGTACAGAATCAGACAGAAAGTATGGACTCTTTCTGTTATTATGTTCCAGGTTCATGGCCCAAGGTTACTTTATTGTTATTTATTGTTATTTGTTATATATTATTTATTATCAGCAGCTGTGTACATGTATGTAGACTATATGGTGCAACATATAGTAACATTCAGCATTCAACCTAGTCCAATTTACAACAGAATCAAAACAATTAAACAGTACAGCACTTTAACAGTAGTGTGAATGAGATGTTAACCCTCCAGAATGACTAATATTGCACCATAAGTATGATATTGCACAAGAGGCAGTTGAACCATGTTGGGTGAGAGTAAATTATAAGCTTATCAAATTAAATAACAGGAGTGTGGCAGTAACCAGAAAGTGAATTGCAGGGGCTATTGAAAGTCCAAAGTGTAGTATAAGAGATATACAGAGTTTAAAGTGAGGTAGCTCACTTGAGTAATACATGGTTAGCCAGGGGCTAGACATTAATGTGCGGTCAGAGCCTTGAAGGCCTATGGTGTGAAACACAGAACTAGAGCAGAAGCTTTGACACCGTTTGCCAGATCAGAGTCTGTTTAACATGTGGGAACAGTCTTTCATGATGTTACTGGCTGTATTATAAAAGCAGGTTTGGTAAATGTCTTTGAGGGAAGGTTGAGGTGCATCAATAACCTTCTCAACTGCTCTACCTATCCACTGCAGTGTTTTACACTCCGAAACAGTACAGTTTCCACACCAGATAGTGATGCAGCTGCACCACTCAACAATTATTAGGAACCTGTGGCATAGACACTGGATCCCATTTGAATGATAATTACCTAATTAATTTTTCTGAATGAAAAAACGACTAAAACAACGACATTGGCATGGTGAAATCAACTGACCTTGAAGACAGCTCAGTTAAAGTCACAGTTAAAGTTGTGCATGCCATGTAAAGTTTAAGCTATATCCTATAGTTCAAACTCCAGACTGTTGTACTTTGGTAGGCCTATAAATACACACACAAACACACACACATTCACACATACAGTCTATTGTGTCTGTATGTTTGTACAGGGTCGTACTGGTCGGCCTGGTCTTCCAGGGAGACCGGGTCCTCCAGGATTTCCGGGCCCGGAGGGACCTAAAGTAAGTTACACTTCTTGAATTCTAGCTACTATGAATTCTGTAACTGCTTCCATAAGATTCATAGTTACAAAAAAATGAAAGGCTGGATCAGGCAACGTCTGATAAGGTCTGAGGGGTTCATTCTAGTATTTGATGCACTACTACTATAACCGTTTAACCAGTTTTTTTTTCTGCCACTAGAGAATCAAAAGCAATATCACAAATGAACAAGTCATCAGTTTTGCGTTTAGTGACTCAACACCATGTAATTGCTCTGAGAAGAAACTCACACACAAAAACATTCACAGAAAAGTCTTAAATAGACCAGTTTCCAAACTGGTCTTAAATTTAGAAATCCATCCGTCTCTTTCTGTTTTGTGTGAATGACAGGGGGAGAAAAGTGATCCTGGATTTATGGGAATGCCTGGGATAAGAGGACCAACAGGACCCAAGGTGAAACTTCAATCAATTATGTAAATCACCCAATATTCGGCCACCGATTTTTTTTTTTTACGCGACCGAAAGAGTGATGATGCAATCAACAACCGCAACCTGCATGCGCCAGATTGGATTAGAGTCAACATGTCAGACGTGCGGGCGCTTTTGGATATATCTAAGACACACGGAAAGCCGTTTGTAAAGAGCTTAATGCCGAAATTTCTGGATGCACCTACAAAGACTTTCTCAATGTCAGGATTCATTTATCATATATAATCAAAACATGTATGAAGCACAGAAGAGGCAAGACCCTTTGAGCACACCCACTCCGTCTGTGTTTTTTGAAAAGGAAAGAAAGTTTTCCAATGATTGCAGTTAATATATGGGCTATGCCTGTCTTTGTTTTAATACACTATTATAGGCCTACAGCGAATGTTGTCATATCTTTAAACAATTTTTAAAGTGCTTGTTCTGAATTCACTTCATTCAGAATATTGAAATGCACTTGACTACACTTGTTTTATGAAAGAAGATATTTAATTGTATTGTATAATGAATGTATAATATTTCAGCTATCTTGCTTTTAGGCTATTCATGAGTGGGGCACGGAGAACTTGGTTGCTGTAGTGATTTACACACTTACTGTTTTGCAGTTTGCACCGAGTAGACATTCAGTTGATTCAAGTGTTCCAGTGCTGCAAACAGATTGGGCAGGATGTTGGGAAGTTTATTAGAGATGGTGAGGGAGGGCTAAGAGGTCTTCTGCTCCAGGATGCTGTCAGGCATTTCAGCATAAACCCCAACTTTTAACTGCTGAGTTTCTTTAGGTTTTAATGGTGGCAACCTTGCAGAGATAGAGCTTGCAATGTTATTTTTTATTTCTGATTTCTCACTGAAGCTTGTTTCGAATCCCTTCGGCCTTTTTTGAAAGACGTAGGACTATAGTTAAAAAGATTTCCATTTTAACTGTTTTTATAAAAAATAACATTTGATTTTTCCCATCGGTTGTCATACAGTATAATAATTTTTTGTCTTTTCTTTTCCTTTTTGTGCAGGGCCTTCCAGGATACAAGGGAGAGAAGGTCTGTTTTTTATACCCCTTTTCTGTGTGGATGCTAACGTTATTTTTACAATGAGTGTGTCATCGGCTTCACATATTTTGCAGGGATCACAGGGGGATCATGGAATTTCAGGCCTAAAGGGCGACAAGGTGAGAAAGAAAATGCCTGTCAGTGATGCTGCGTGTTTTATTTAGGTCCTTTAGGTGTACCTCCACTGACCAGACTAAAAAATAATCTGTTTAAAATTAAACTTTTGTGGAAAATATGATTATACAGTTTCCTCTTTACTCCAAATGTAGTCAATCAGCCAGGATTTGTTTGATGTATAAAACTGCTTAACCAGACAGATAGTGCTGATTATGTGGTTTCTAACACTGAATTCAAACTTTCAGCCCTTAAATGGTATTTTACCAGGATACAGGCTCATCACATTTAACATGAAAGTCTTGCAGAATGTGACATCCTTAGCAAAGAGCCCTTTTATTTCTTCATGAATCAAATGCCAATTACATTCCTGTGTTTCAGCTCTCAGTAACTGAAAGCTTGACTGTACTTTTACAAATCTTTCGAAGTAATTTACTGGCTTCTGTTCTCGCATAGTTTTGCAGGTCTCTTGCAGGTACATTGCTGCATCAGTCTTAGGAGGATTTTGAAACTGTGTTCCCATTAAACCTTCTCATTTAAGGGAACCCTTCCCATTACCTACAGAGACGTTAGGGATACAGTTTTGTGAAGCTATTTGATGTGCTTTGGTCTAAAATTAAACAGACAATAAACATGATTGCTGTCTACATTTGGAGTAAGTAGGAATTGTGTAAATTCAATTTGATTTTCTATTCCTTGAATATGCTGAATTGATTTTTATAGGGATCGAACGGATTAGCTGGGATGCTCGGACAGAAGGTAAGAGCTGAAAATTAAGCATTTCTCATCTTTACACATCTATCATGTGACTCCTTAAATATTTCACATTGCTCCGTTTCTGGCTTCCATTTTTTCCCCTTTATATACACCACCGGTCAAAAGTGTTAGAACACCCCAATTTTTCTGTTTTGTTGTATTGAAATTCAAGCGGTTCAGTGTCTCACTGTTCATTCTGCAAAAAGTTCTTCCCAACAATGTTGCAGAAGTTCCCATAAGCGTGTGGCACATATAGGTTGCTTTGCTTTCACTCTTCTGTCCAGTTCATCCTAAAGCAGCTAGATGAGCTTTAAGTCTGGAGACTTTTGGCCACTCCATGTTTTCCAGCTCACCATCTTTTTTCTAAGTTGGTTCTAGCAGAGCTGTTTTGGGTCACTATCTTTCTGTAGGATGAACCCGGGCCACTGTAGGAACTGCATGGCACTACAGAATTATTTTCCACTTCTGTGTAACCTTACCGTTTTTAAACCTCTCGCAGTTCAGCACTGTCCTTTGTACCATTTCATGATATACATTGGACTTGAACTGTTTGAATTTCAATTACAAAAAGTTTGAAACACTGGGGTAGTGTACATATTTTTTTTATTTAAAATTTACTTATTGTTTATAATGTTTGCACAGTCAGAAAGGAGTGGTTCAGGATCCATTTCACTGTGTGTTGTGCTTGTATGACTATGGATGTGACAAATAAAGAATCTTGAATCTTGAATATAGTGTACATATGTGTGTTTTCACGGCGTGTCTTTCCATCTTCCTTTGTGTTTCTCAGGGTGAAATGGGCCCAAAAGGTGAATCTGGTGTATCTGGTAAGCGTGGTCCTACAGGACGTCCTGGCAAGAGAGGAAAACAGGTAAAGAAATCACACTCACAGAAAAATGCAGAAGCACTAACCACCATACAATATAATGCATTCAGTATCTCTCTAAAACTAAGTGTACTAAAACTAATAGAACAATGACATGTTTTCATTCAGTGTCAGGACAGAGTCATATGTATACACTGATCAAACACAACCTGTTTAATACTGTGTAGGAATCCATGAGACATTTGACAGTGTATAGATCCTGTGGATCAGACTAGTTTGTCCATCAAATCCCACAGATGCTCGAGTGAACTGAGATCTGGGATATTAGGAGGACACTTAATTTGCAGTGTGGCAGGGCAGGTATCCTGCTGAAAGAGGCCACTTCCATGGGGTTTACTTGGTCTACAGTAATGTTGAAGTTGGTGGTACATGTTAAAGAACTGTCCATATGAATACCCAAGATTTCCCAGCAAAGCATTTCCCAGAGCATCACACTGCCTCTCCCAGCTTGCCATTCTTACCATAGTGTGTTCTCGTGCCACCTCTTCTCCAGGTAAGTAATCCATACACTCAGCCGTCCAGCTGCTTCCATTTCTCCATGGCCCAGTTTTGATGCTCTCGTGCGTATTGTAGGCAAGTTTGGCCATGAGGTTAGCATGGGCACAGTGGTTCACTGGTTGTCCTTCCTTGGACCATTTTTGGTAGGTATTAAACACTGCTACAAAGTGCACCCACACAAAACCTGTCATTTGGAGATGCTCTGATCCAGTCACTGAGCCATCACTATTTGGTCCTTGCCAAACCTTATATTTCCCCCTTGTCAGTATTGTAACAAAATTGTGACAATCAGAGTCATTTCCTACATCTGTTAGTGGTTTTAATGTTGGGCCTGATCAGTAAACATGACCCAAAAATCATGTAAATAATGTAAGTATATAAATGAACGCAGTATAAACTTAACAAGAACCTCCTTTTAAATATTTAGAAATTGTTTGAAGAGATCTTGGTAACCAAGAATTTGGTCTGAACATTTTTCCTGCTGGTTTCTCTACAACATCACGACATATCTATTCTATAAATCTAAAAAAAATCTTTAAAAAATTAAAACCACACTAATAAACACATTACACAGCGCCAGCTAGTACTGGATGAATGAAATCGCTTTGGGTATACTCAACATTCAGTGAGCCTTTCAATACGCAAGAGGCATGAGGATCACAGGCACCAGAGACCAGTCACATTTTTAGCACACACACACACACACACACACACACACACACACACACACACACACACACACACACACACACACTGTGCTTGCACTCACATACCGCGCTACCCGCTCTGGCAGCGCCCTACTTGTGCTAAATCGGTCAGCACATCTTCCTGTTTGCATTTTGGAATTTATTTGAAAGCATAAACAAACACTTCAGAACATCAGATTAAGTGTCTGAACGTTTAAATGTGGTTTTGTGTGTGTGTGTGTGTGTGTGTGTGCGTGTGTTGATGCAGGTTGATGTGTTAAGTTATCTGAAGATTTGTTGTGTCTCAGTCTAGACAGGCATGACTGACAGTCTCTTATATTTCAGTGATCTAATGTTACGCAGCTCAGAGGCTTTTCCTGTATGAAACCCATTTCTGAGTGATGGTAGATTTAGTTACTTACTTTTGCCAGATGGGTCAGTGAGCCGGGTGCCCTGACTTTTAGAGCCTTAGTGCTTGTTGCATTCCAAACCTGGAGTTTCACATGAAAGGCATTCAAGCACTAGAAACTAAATTAAAGCAATGATCCATACAAGGCTTTACATTACAGCAAAATGTATCATGGTTACAGAGTGTTGTAAGGAGGCAGAATGTAGAGCAATGCACAAATGGAATTACCGAACCCTTGTTCTTAATGCTGTAAAACACTGCAGTGTAATTTTATTAAATGCTAATAATTTTCACAATGAACAATTCTACGATAAAACATGTTGTTCTTTAATGGCCGGTGTGAGTGTCAACAATGACGACTCCATCAATAGCTCAATATGTTTTTTAAAACTGAATGTGCATATCAGCTGGTATAATTTTATTATAAATATAATCTGTAAATATAATCAGACTATTTTGTGAGTGTGTGTGTGTGTGTCGTGTCTGTGTTGTCATAGGGAGCTAAAGGAGACCTCGGTACAGTAGGACCGATGGGCCCATCTGGCCCTCCAGGATCTCCTGGACACCCGGGACCCCCAGGCATTCCTGCCTCAGGTGAGCGAAAATTCAAACTACTGATCAAAAATGAGTTAATTGTGTGGGATGTGAATATTTAACACGTGTGTGGTGTATAGGATTGTTTATGGTGGGGGAGAAAGGCGAGAAGGGGATGCCAGGTCCTCCTGGACAGTGTGACTGTGATTCTCCTGTTAATACGGACGGCCCTGGTAGCGCATCATTGCAGCGACGCGGGAAATACGACAAAGTGTCAGCGGTGAGATCCCAACCTGACAAACACTGTGTGGTTATTCCTGGGTGTCTTTTCTATGGAGATTAGGCAAGCTGTGTGTGTGTGTGGGGGGGGAATTAATGTATTCATGTCATTAATGGATTTAACAAAAATTTCACTCATTAGAAAGTGTGTCTGAATACTTTTGGACATAATTTTTTTTGATAAATACTAAAAATAGCCTTTTACAGTATTAATGCAGTCCTGTATACATAGAAAGACGTATTTTGTATTAATGAAATATATGTGGTTGAAATTTGCTCATGCGTTATGTTATTTTTGATAGATATTTGTGGTAAACAGTGAGAAGGAGCTGGATAACCTGAACACAGAGAACGCTCTCGCCTTCCGCAAGGATCAGAAATCTCTCTATTTTAAAGACACAGATGGATGGCAGCAAATTCAGGTACATTGTTTTGTGTCTTTGTCCACAGCTGTGACAGTTTGTCTCTCTTACAGTCATCAAATATCTTGTGGCTAAAATATAGGGTGGCCAATAAATGTTAGTGTATCAAGTGAAATACACAGAATTAAACAGAAACAGTCTGTTGAATAAAGAAATAAAGGGGATTAAGAAAAGATGGGAAATCAATAATAAGTGTTTGGTGCACATAACCCACACAAATGTCATAAGAACCCTATGAAAATGTGCTGTCAGCACTAGATTCGGTGTCTGTGGGTATTAGGTTTAATAAAAGACTTAGTTTGCTCTTCCCTAAAGCCTCTCTTCCAGTTGTTCAATACATCAAGACTGGAAATCAAACCAGCTGTTTGATGTCATGTATATTAGAAATGTTACATATTTATTTTCACAGCTGCTCCCCTTCCAGTCAACAGAGAGAGCGAAGGGAGGACTGTGGTTGTGTGGTGATGGAGAAGTTCAGCCACTAAATGGAGAGGAATGTGATGATGGAAACAAGGTGGTCACTGACAGCTGTGTGGGTAGGTCACAGGTCAGACACACAAGCTTGCATGATTCACATTAGCTTTGTATGGGAGTTTAAAAATTGTGCGTACCTGATGATTTATCAGTGACTATCAAGTCAAGACAAGGTTTTATCGTCATTTCGACTGTACACACAGTACACCAGTGATATCAGATAGCGTGCCTCCAAGCAGACAATTAGACAAGTCAAGACAAGACAACATTCAGTGCGATCGACAATAGCTATTATTGACTAGTATTTTGACAGGTACTGTATTCTAGCAGTACTTGTTACATGTGCTAAAATGCAGAACAGAATTAAACTGCAATACATTTGATATGCAAATATAGCAGCAACAGTGCAGTCTGTATTAATATTTCACCACCAGCATCAGATTTCTTTCTTTTTCATCTGGTTTGCATCCCTGTATGTTTTGCTGTAGGCTGCAAGAAAGCTTACTGTGGTGATGGATATCGGCATGATGGGGTCGAGGAGTGTGATGGAAAGGACTTTGGCTATCAGACCTGCAAGACCTACCTGCCAGGGTATGTGTCACATGCACATTCATACACAAATGCAAGTGTACAAATGAAGCTGTCATACACACTCAGACTTAAAGCTAGCAAGCCTCACAGATATCTGTTCTGCTGGGAAGAACACACACAAACGCATGGATGTATAAGTGAATGTTTTTTTTAAATACAAGTGTTAGTAGTTTGTTAGTATTACAGAAAGTACTGACATTTTTTATTAAAATACTGATTTCACAGGCTATGACCAGGCCCAAATTTGATGAAACTGATACACTCAGATTTGGCCATTAAAGATTAAGGCGAGTTAATAATTAAGGACCAGTGTTGTGTTGTCTCTTTCTGTTTGCTCAGGACATTTGGGCAGCTCAGATGTACCGATTCCTGCTTTATTGACTCTACTGGCTGCAAGTACTTTACCTGAGCTCCTGACACATGCATGTGCAGGAGTCGGCCATACATACCGGAGTAGAGACTCCAGTGTTTCATTTTGAAATGTTCTCAATAAGTTCTCAATATCTGATTATGGTTGCTCATGTTCACTCTTTCTTACTCATTCTCACACACCCATAGTCAATTGCAACTAGGAAGCTGTAACATGTGGATTTCGGGGGGGGAGGGGGGGGGGGGGGGGGGGGGGGGGGGGGGGGGGAGGGGGGGGGGGGGGGGGGGGGGGGGGGGGGGGG
>JBBJLR010105643.1:0-23902 GCA_037577145.1 Brachypetersius gabonensis | reverse complement strand
CACACACACACACACACACACACACACACACACACACACACACACACACACACACACACACACACACACACAGAAGCAGGATGGGATGTCAGGCCTATACTTAGTGACCCAAATAACCCATTTAACCAAAGGGAGGGGGGTGTAGAGTTTCGACCGGCCGGATTTGAGACAGAAGCTGATGAATGAGGGGACATCTGGACAGCAGCCATGATCAAACCAACAATAATAACAACAACGAGGACATGGGGGACACAAGACAGGAGTATTTTAAACTAATTGAATAATCTGTGTTTTCTCTAAAGGCCCCTTTAAAGCTCTGCTCTGGAGCAGGCAGGACGAGCTGCAGAAGATCACTGATGCTATGCAAAAGTGAAGAAATGTGTTTGGTGGTGAAAAACACGTCAGGCATGAGAGGAAAAGGCAGCTCTGCTGAGCTGGAATCCGGGCGAAGCAACTCCGACCCACTTCTGCTCTGACGTCCAGGATCAGGTTCTTTCCTGGACTTTGCCTCCAGAGCCTCAAGCTGCTGATTCATTTCTAACTGGAAGGATCAAGGCGCCTTCCTCCGACTCTTTTCAAGTACAGTCACGACCGCAAGGTCAGGACACAAATCATCACTGAGAAATGTAAATGTAAAATGTAAATGTAAAAAAAATCTGTGTAAATCTAAATTGCAAATGTAAAATGTAAGTGTAAATGTTAGGAAAGTGTAAATGTAAAACATAATATGTAAACCGTTCTCTAGATAATAGATAGAGTTAAACATCCTTTTTTTTTTTAATGCACTTTTTCTTAACATTTGGATCATTCTGATTTACATTTTAAATCCAACTCACTCAAATCATTTCAAGAGGTTCTGCGACTCATTCCAGACCAAGTCATAGCAAAGTGGGCACACTCACCATCCAAAATCTCTCCCAGTGCTGTCAATGCACTGCTTTCCACTGCTTTTCTACTAATGGAAGAGAGCGCTCTCTGCACCACTTACGACTGGCTCAAAACAACAAATTCTTCAGCACTGTGCCCTTATGTGCCTGGGACAGCTGGTGGCCTAGTGGTTAGGGCATTCGCCTCGCATTCAGGCTGAGCACCTCTAAGGTACCCTAAGCAAGGTCTCTACACACTGCTCCCCGGCCGCCATGATTCTGACTGCCCGCTGCTTCACTTAGTGAATGGGTTAAATGCAAAGAAAGCATTTTGTGCTGTTCACACTGTGTGCTGTGGTGTGTTCACATATGGCAGAATGGTTACTTTCACTTTTCACTTACGTTTTGGACACCGATAGGAAGGACAGGGCATCAGAGTGTGTACGAACAAAATGTACCAAAACTGGACTGAACACACTCAATGTTAGACCGTTGTTTCATGTAAACATGTGAACTTTACAGCTAAAACATGACCGACTAGCTTGGCTACAATGCTCCTCTATCATAATCCAGAGTTGGGCTCTAAACAGAGACATTCATTGTAAAACTGCGACACACCTCTTAAATATCTTACTTACTAAATAGCTTTTTTCAAAATGTAATAAAAACGTACTTAGTGGAACAATAATGCACACTCACCAGGTAAGCAGGTGAGGCGACGAAGGCCCCCAGTGCCCCTGCCACTGCTCCCGCCACCATACTTCCCCCAGGGATAGCGGTCAAACCCAAAGCTTCACTGTAGGAGTAGAACCCAAGTCGCACCCCATTCATCAGGGCCTGGTAGAGCAGGCCAGCCGATAGCCCCTTCTGCAGCCCGCGCAGGCCATCCGTGCGGCCCACCACCCACAGGGCCTGCAGGACGCCACGGTAATGCCGCTGATACGACCCCCGAGCTCGCAGTTCCCCCTGCAGCTGCAGCCGAGTCTTCACCACCTCCAGGGGGTTGGTGAACACGCAGGCCCCACAGCACGCCAGCGCCCCCAGGGTGAAGTCTAGAGGGGGCCAGAGGGCGCGGGGGCGCTGTGGGAGGCCTGGAGTGGTCCGGGACAGCGTGGGCAGAGAACCTGGGGTAATAAATGCAGTGTTTGTTGGATAGTTGATGAGCTGGGTGCCCGTCATTGCTGGCATGTTGGTACGGAGCTAGACGTCAGCTTGTGTTCGTCTGGGCAGATTTATACACATTAGTAACAGCTGCCAAGGGTTCATAGATTGTGATAATCTAGAGGGTTTTTGGTACGTGTCATTGGAAGTTTTCACTGTTACGAGACTTCAATTGTGTTCCTGTGACCATATCGATGATAACGGTGGCTGATGTAGCCACCAAAAGAATTACACCTCTTGCGTTGTAGGTTCTTGGTATGAGGCCACACCTCTCCTCCAGTGGTTCAAAGTGTTTCGCTGAGAGTGCACGGTCTGCCTGGTTACCACGGCAACCTGAGAAGCGTGGCCCAATCACATGCTTTCATCCCTTTGCAGCCTCCCTCCTTCCTCCTGAGGTTACTGGTCTCCTGTGAAAACAACCCCCGACTTGTTATTGTATATGGTCACAACAGAGACACATTTCTAGGATTAAGGTTTGGCACACACTGAAATTCCCAACATTTGCATGCTATTCACTTAATTTACTAAAAATACACTCAATATTTTATGACACCAAAGACAATTTACAGTATGATCACCATTTGAGTATCTTTAATAGCCAGAAAGTTAGATTTTGTATTCCCAATTGCTAATTATAATGTGGGTGGCGTAGTGGGTAGGATACTTGCCTCTAGACCAAGAGGTCATGGGTTCGAATCCTACCTTCAGCACCACCACAGGGGTTCCTGAGCAAGACCCTTAACCCCAAGTTCCTCCAGGGAGACTGTCCCCTGTAGGTAGGGAATGGAAGTCGCTTTGGATAAAAGCGTCTGATAAATGCCGTTAATGTAAATGGATCACCTGACAAGTACTATAGCTTTAAGGGCAGTTAATAAGTGCATTTAAACTTAAAGGACAGTCTAGAATCATACAACCAGTTAATAGGATGTCAGGCATGCACTGTTACATCTTATAAAGAAAACTTGTTTTATGTGACATATTTTCATGAAAGAACGTTCCAGTGTTTAATAACAATAAACATCTGAAGTGGTAAAAAGCGGAGGTGTGGAAAAAAAGTTTGTCTAAGCATTATTCCTGGGGGTGGGGGGTGCTGTCTTGCACAGCTTACTTTGACCTCAGGGTCAATTCCAGGAGTCAGGAAAGATAATAGCCTGTTTTAATGGGAGCGAAGGGAAAAAAATGTGCTTAGAAAGAGAATAAAACTCCCAGATGTAATGATGTAATCTGCAGACAGTGACTGTAGAAAGTACTTTTAATAAGTAAAGGCCTTAAAAGAGCTTTCAAATTATGTAATGTTGGAGAAAGGACTAAAAAAAAATAGATCAACCTTGTAAAAAACCACAAGAAATGACAAGGAATAAAAACCCAGATAATTTATTTTTCTATTAAACAGAACTGAGCTCAGTTTGACCATTTTCTCCCACTTCTTAAAATTAGCACATGAGAAAGAGGCTTCCTCTAATCTCAGCATGATCCCAGATTCAGATCTTAAAATGTATTTTCTCTCATCGCTCTGATCCTTTTTTTTTTTTAAATCATCAGATCTTAAGATCAACCAGAGGATCCAAACGAAAACTTGGTTATTTTAAAAATGAGTGAGCAAAACATCTGAAATTCGTTTTGGTGATCAAACCCAAAGTCAGACAGTTTTGAGATCCATATGGTTCTTAAAGAGAAAACAACAGAGATACCGATGAGAACTTCCTTTTTTCCTTTTGCTCATACTTCTTCTAAAGCGGGAGTGGGGGTTTAGAAGAAACCAATCAGACTTCAATAATCTCCAAATAAGAAGATTACATCAGATGGGAGCAGTGAGATATTCCTCTGGGTGAAAACCAGTTTTAAACAACATTTAAGTTAAAGCAGGTCCATTTTATACAGATATCAAATAAAGAAAATATAGAAATGCGTTTAGGTTAGTGCAAGCTCAATTTAAACAGAAACTCGAATGCAGAAATTTAAAAAGTGTGGCACGAGAAACAAAGACATTGGTCAATTGGAATTTAAAGCTTAAGTCGAAGAGAAAATGTTAATACAGTAGGCAAAAATATGAAGAAAAGACCTGAGAAGCTGCTGAGTGGAAAGGCGGCACTGCGGACAGTGAAGATCCTGGTCTGAGTGCAAGAGTGGAGGATGGACACCAGACAGAGCAGAACTTTCCACCAGCTGCTTTCAACTCGTGGGTGAAAAGAGCTGGAGTGGCGCGCGTGCGCACTGGCCCTCGCTGCACACAACGAACGCTTTAGGGACGGTTTGCGTGGAAACCGGTGTGAAGCGCAGCTTTAGTCTCGGTTAAATCGTTTAAATGAGGTTAAATGTGTCCGTGATGTGGCGTCACACTTACCCGACCTTTCCCTCTCCCTCTCTCTCTCTCTCTCTCTAGAAAGTAAACACGCCGCACGAACCTAACCGTCCACCCCTAGCCCCGCCCAGCCCCCCCACCGTAGCCAATCACAGCGAAGAAGACCCGCCGACACCTCGCAGGCTCCCTCGCTCTCAGCCAATCAACGTCCACATTCCCTTTCATCCATACATTAGAGGAGACATGGGACAGGGGAACGAGGGGAAAGGTCACGGCAGTGCCTAGAGCCCCTTCCTTCATTTTTTGTATGAAAATGAGTCAGCAGGTCGGTGCAGTGATTTACTGCAGCAAGTTCAAAACACACATTAATACATTAATACAGTACAAACACAAAGAGGGTGTTTAATTCTGTATTTGTTCTGAGCAACGTTACGAACACCATTCACAGCCTGAACTCTCTTAGACAAGCTTTCCTGTCATTTCTTTATGTCTTCAGGACTAGTTCTCCAGGCTTCTTGAAGGATGGTTCAAATCTCTTCTTCGGGTGTGGGCTGTCTTTTGTTCTGTTTTCGGTCCAGATGCACATAACTTCAGTAATGTAGAGATCTGGAAATTTAGGGAGGACTCAGGACTTTTGCACAATGGTCTGATGACCTTTCCCCTCATTCCCCTGCTGTAGTCAACAGTACTGAGATTTTCTTCATCTGTCTGTTACTCACTTGCTTACTAAAATGCACTCAGTGTTCTTTGCTAACAAATACATGTACAGCAAATTCACCACCTTTTTTTCCTTTATTTGCCAGAAAATGTCACTACTGGCCCAAAGAAGCCACCTGACATATTTATAATTATAAGTAGTGAGAAAATTGCTGAAGAAATTTTGAGACGGGCCTGTCACATGCCCCAGATGAGCTGATGTTCCTTTGTAGAAGTCAGTCTGTGCCATATAAAGCTAAAATATATCTAAATTGTTTAAAATATTTTAAACAAATACTAAAAAATATTTTTCATTATAAGGTTGTTGTAACACTACTACTTTCTTATTAGTCTCACTGATGCATGTGAGCTGGCAACCCTGTTATTTCCATGTACAACAAACAACATATTAATATGTAAAAAGTTATAGCCTAAGTATAACAAAAGTTTCGGCTCCTGAAACGTGCATTCATTTGAATGGCTTGAAAGCTGTATAGAAGTGAATGGGAGAAAAGGGATGAGCAATAAGCAAGGAAAAGTTTAGTGCTGGTCATAACCGACAGTGTTTGTGTCGGAAAGTTGGCCTGAAGCATCGCATGAAGTTTGGTTTTCCGATGAAGCGTGTCCAAGCAGGACGGTCTGAAAATGAGCCCCATTCATTGTCTATGGCACTAAAGCCACATTTGCTGACGATTAGTGTCGCCACGGCAACTCAAAACGCCAACTAAAGTAATTCCACACCTCACGCCGCAGAGCCAGACGTTTTGATGTATAGGTTGCCTGGGTGCACGCTACAGGTATAATGTGGATCATCTGACAAATGTTAGATATTTAATGAGCTAATAAGTGATGAAACAGTGCATTTAAACTTAAAGGACAGTCTATAATTTGACTCTGCATCAACACACAACCAGTTAACAGCATGTCAAGACACGCACTGTTAAAGATTGTTTCATCTTATAAAGGACTTGTTGGGACTTATTTGAATCTATAGTAGTTAACTGTCCAATGGTGAATAATAATTCAAATCTGCACTTTATGAAATAAATCGATGTGTGAAGTGACACACACACACACACAGAGCCACATATATAAAAGCTAAAAGTCTTAGGCTCCTGAGAAAATTATGTTTAAAAGCTTTTTACTGTTCTTCCAACCAGCTTGCAAAATGCTGACTACATTTTAGGCAAAAGACATCATGCCACTTTTTACTGCTTTGTTTGCATTTATTTGAATATTCAGCTGTGATTTTGCTGGCAGAAAGAAACCCACTGCTGATAGAAATGACTTCAAACAATTTGCACAGGTGCCTAATACATATACATATATATAGCTATATAGATATAGCTATAGCTATATAGAGATAGAGATACAGATAGAGATAGAGATAGAGATATGTCTGTCTAAAATATGAACTGGGATCTGCCTACTTCTGACAGTGTGTCCAGACTCTAATCAGAGCAGCAACTCATCTATTGTGTGACTTGTGTTTAAATGAGGCCTTTTCTCCACTGAGGCCTATTTTAGTCCTCACATTTACACCATACACACACCCCCTCACTGCCACTGTATCTGTGCAGAGAGTCTCTCTCGCTCACACACACACGCTGGGGTAACTCCAGCACTGCTGTAACTCAAATCAACATGTTGGTGGAATCTGCTCTGCTCATAAACACATCAATCACACTGCAGACCTCTCCGTCACCTCTGCCTCTTTCTCCCTCACAAACAGAACATGCACACCTCATTTACCATAATGAAGATTTTTTCTCATAATTATAAATCTGCTTTTGTGTGCGGTTTCCCTTCATATTAAAAACAAACTAAAGGTGATTCGAGATTTAAGACATGGAGGCCTTTATTGTTTCACTTTGTTTAGAGTACACTGCAATAGACCATACCCTTCCCGAATAACACACGCAGGCACACACACCCACCATATAGAGAATCAATCGCTTTACTCACATATGCACTCCGTCTCTCACTCTCTCTCACATTCACACTTTTTAAATGTAAACAATGCAGGCAGGAAGTGAGATATAAAAGCAAGGTAATCATTTTGTCCCTCCATCTCCTGGGCGCTTCCATGGACGATACGCAAGAAACAGAGACACATTCCCTCCATTTTCTCTCCTCTCCCACACACACACACACACACACACACACACACACACACACACACACGCACACACGCACACACGCACACACACGCACGCGCACGCACACAAGCGCACGCACACAAGCGCACGCACACGCACACGCACACGCCATCGAACAGGTCATCGATGAGTGTCCTTTATACGTGTTGAAATACGTTTCATTTTTTTACCATAGTTACGCAAACAGAGAGCAGAGGAGTTTAGTGTTGGGAAAGAGACGAACAGCAAAAACCCCTCTCCTCGCCTTTTCTTTTCCTTTTCTGTCCCTGTTGGCAGCTGAAGGCAGGTCCCGTTGGGTTTCTGTGTTGAGGCCGGAGCACAAGGACTGTCTGAAAACGGCCACTTTAGTAGGCTACTGCTCTCATGGTTCATGTCGTGACTCATTACCTTTTAGCACGAACAAAGTACAAGGCGTTGGTTTTGGGGTAGTACTTCACGTTCTGCTTTTTGTCCATTAGTCCCCCAAAGATGATGAGCTCGCCACGACCCTGGACCACTGTGTGCAGGCTGGTTTCTGGGGGTCCAGTTACAGCACTGGGGGCTCCACCACTCCCATAAACCCTCCAGGAGACCAAAGCGTCTGTTTTAGCCCGGGAAATGTCCAGCACATACATCTGCATAGGCTTGCAGTTGAGCGACTGGTAGAGTGGTTTGCCAACATTGAGGCTCTGAGGCGGGTGGTGGCCGAGGCGGCGCGCAATTGGTGGGATGGAGTGTCCGTCAGCCGCGGCAGCGGCCTGCGAGGGGGGACTGGAGGACGACGAAGGGGCAGGGGGGGTGCTGCTCGGGGCAGAGCTTGCTCCAGGTTGGGACACGGAAGAGGAGGATGGCGAAGAAGAAGATGGAGAGGAGGAAGAGAGGGCTCTTAAGGCTGCAGGCTGGGAAGTAGAGGATGAGGAAGATGGAAGGGAGGAAGAGGAGAGGGCCTTGACGGCTTCCAGGCCTCTACGAAGAGCGGCGGGGGACACGGCACCTGGCGGAGTTCGGGGAGGCGTGTGCAGCCCATTTGTGCTCGGATGATCATGAGGAGCAACAGAAGACGAGGGAGGCGGAGATTCCCAACCGTAGTCGGTGGGTAAATGGGCATGGCTGTGAGGCCTGGAGGGTGGAGACATGGCCTGGGAGGGGCTAGTGCGAGGTGAGGGGGAGGAGCCGTTCAGCAGTGGAGGAAGAGGAGGGCTGTCCGGAGCCTGCAATGGAGATGGCTGCTGGGAGGAAGAGGAGGAGGAAGGGCTTCCGTCTCTGGCCCCACCCCTGGGACGAGGGCGAAGAGTACCCCAGCGGCCATTAACGCAGGGAGCCTCCTCAGCAGAGCCGAGCACAAGGGCGGCGGCGCCGCTGCTGCCACTGCGGACCGGTGACTGCGAACGCAAGGAGGGAGGGTCCGGCCCCAGGGGGGCAGGGGTGGCACTGATGGGGGATGGGCGGGAGTTAAGGCTGGGGCTCAGAGGGGCTCGACCTGAGGGGGCCTGCGAAAAGACCACCACACACTGACCAACCTACAGAAGAAAGAGAGAGAGAAATAGAAATACTGTTAATAACAGATTGTGTAAAAAAAACAAAACAAAACAAAACAAAAAAAACACGCTACTGAACAGTTGATCCTCCTGAATTAATTTATAAATTCGCAAAAGCAGTATTCAATCTTAAATGTTTGCTGACTGCTTATTTAATTATATGTTTGTTTTATTCATGATGACTGCTAGTACTGTGGCACTGTGGTGCTTTAACTGCACCATTCTGTCTGAGATTATCCCACACATTAGGTGACATTGGGCCAATACTAAGTTTCAAGCTGAATATTCCTGAGCTGCAGGCAGTTTCAGACCTAAAATTCAATGAGATGTGATTTGGTTGGGCTTGAACAAAAACTTAGGCCTGATTAAAGCTGCATATTATGGAATCGAATTTATTAAAATTAACAGTAGAAATACAGTAAAAAGTGTATTGTTTTGATTATCTGGGTTCTGTGTATACTGTGTAAACTGTGTGAATGGACACTGCGATATCCCTCAACACACGTACCCTGCAGGCTGGGTGGCACCAGAGCTCAGGAGCTCCATGCTCTTCATTTTCCACACGCAATTGCTGCCATGACCACGTGGGGGCGCTCATGTGCAGCAGCCAAGCATCCTTCAGCAGCTGGAACACAGAATTTAAACAAATGAACCCTTTAGCGGGTAGCTTCACGGTTGCACCGCCTGAACACTCAATATTCTAACACTTTTGACTGTTGATAAACACTGCAGAGATGCAAGATTACAATCGATACGTCTTCTTTACATCATCTTTTGTTAATCATACTTTTATACATCTGAACGTCCATCTGTAACAATTATTCTAAACACAGGCTGCTTCCCAACAGCTGATGCCCTAAATGACAGACCGAGTGCCAAAACAAATCTTAAAATATTGAACCATCGGGCACGTGTCCAAGCAACATCGGTAAACGACCCTGTGGAGCTGTAGTTTTCATTACATGCCTTTATAAACTTTTATAAAGTATTTATCTTCTCCCTTATACATTCATAACCAGTGTTGGGCACGTACCTTTAAAAAAGTAATTAGTTACAGTTACTAGTTACTTCTCACAAATAGTAACTGAGTTAGTAACTGAGTTACATCATTATAAAAGTAACTAATTACCAGGCAAAGTAACTATTGCGTTACTTTAAAAAAAATCAAATTTAATACATCTATAAAATAAATATACATTGTACACTAATCTACACTATTTTAATGTTGTTGTGGGACAACTCTCCCATCCCACTCCCACAAAAAAAAATCCCGTCCCGTCCCAATCCCATTAAAAAACTGGGGGAAAATCCCGTCCCGTCCCAGTACCAGAAGAATGACTCCCATTCCCTCCCACTCCCGTATTGTTTTTTTGGGTTACTTAAAAAAAATTCTGGGCCCGCCCACTTAAATTTCCCAGTCCCGCCCACTCCCGCTTACAATTTTCCCGGTCCCCTCCCAATCACGTTTTAAAAAGTGATTTTGTTACCCGTCCCGCGGGATTCCAGTGACCCACAGGATTCCCGAAAAAATGCCAGCCTCTAACACACACGCACAAAACCCAGAGAAAGAGAGAGACGCTGCTTGCATGAAAACCGCTTCAGTGTTCCCAGTTATAGTAACGCAGATTTTTTTTGTCAGTAACGGTAACGGCGTTGTAACGGGGGAAACAGTAATTAGTTAGATTACTCGTTACTAAAAAAGTATCACCGTTAGTAACGCCGTTTACTTATAGCGCCGTTATTCCCATCACTGTTCATAACTATGGGAATATAATTATGACAACCATAGCTCATGCTGTCAGACAATTCATCCTGTAGAATGAGGCATGAGTCAGGCACTGGCCTGAAACTGCTCTGAAAGTGCTATTCTGGCAGTGCAATCAGCGAATAAAAAACTATTCATAAGTGGGGAATCGCAATTAATTATCACTCAATTAATGCAGGACCTAATTGGGTGACTCACCGCATTAGGACCCCCACAGCCTCCCAGAATCAGCAGCGTCTCGTCATCTATGACGATCTGTGGAGACAAATGCAGGTAAACTAGAGGACACCCACCAGTCAGTCATTCACACTAAAAGGTAGAATAGAAAATGTAGAGTAGAAAATGATCTGACCTGAGACTGTCCACCACGGGGGTGGGGGGAGGGGCCTTTAATGGTGGGCTTGGACCAGGACCACTGCTCCAGATCCAAAACCCAAACTTCATTACTCCTGAAACAAATAATATATATACACATCAGCTATGTATTATGAGAAGCTCCACCCACAGAGGTACATAAAGCGTGATTCTCTGTATGCAAAGTGGCTGAGACGGTCAATAGACATTTATGTTTACGTACATCTGACGAGCTCCGAGAGAACCTCCAAACACAATCATGTTGGTATTAATGACTGAAGACGAGTGTCCAGCCATCGGTGGAGGACCATGAGTAGTGACAATGCAGTTCCACCTGAGACAGAGGCAAAGAGTGTTAGTTTTTAGAGATAGTACTGCTTCGAAAATTGGGCTAAAACTCCCCTGGAGAAAACAACGCACTGAAGATAAATGTTGCACTGGGGCAAACACTGCACTGAAGATAAACGTTGCACTGGGGCAAACACTGCACTGAAGATAAATGTTGCACTGGGGCAAACACTGCACTTAAGCTAAAATTAAGCAAAAATTCTCTTTCAAAATAAATATGCTCTGAATGATAACTAATATCCTTATTCCGCTCACCAATTTTTGGAGGGGGAGTATGTGTGGATTTCGTCGAAGAATCGTTCGGGCTGGTGTAGAGGGTATGGGCTGGGTCGGGTCCAGCCCCCAAACAGCACCAAAAGGTCCTTATACATCACCAGTGTCGCACCAGCTTTAGGTGAGGGGTATGATCCTGTACACACAAAAAAAAACAAACACCTCACCAACAGGAGAAACAGAACAGTTGAGATCAAATGTTAGGAGCACTAATCTTCAGTCAAACAAGGCAAGACAGATTATGAACACACACACACACACTATGACGTTCATACGACTGCCACGGTCTCACTGGAAAAACAGCTCATTAATTTAGAATATAACTACTATAAAACTATAAATCCACTCTATAGCTTCTTCAGCTCTCTTTAATGGATCCAGTTTTAGAGTTTAAAGCCTCTGGATTTTGCCAATTAATGAACTACAATGGGAATAGCAGATCTTGCTTGCCTGCAGGTGCAGTTTCACAATGGTCAGTGCAGGTGTGTGTGTGTGTGTACCTGAAGCCAGGGGGCGGATCCACTCCTTGCTGTTCAAGTCGAGCCTCCACAGGTCGTTAAATGCAGCATTGCAACTGCTCTGGGTGCAGCCGCCGAACACGTACATGGACTGGTTCGAGTCATAGTAGCATGCACCTTCAAAATACAAATAGGCATTAATTTCACTTTGGCTGTTTTGCAGCTTTAAACGTAATTAATAAATCAAATCAAACAATCAAACAAACAGCCCATTAACTACAGTTGTCTTGTATTTCACCCCCATACACACACTTCAGACCAAATAAACAAAACAAAAAAATGGTTACCCACAATAAATGAGTCATTTCAAATGTGGAAATTAGGGATGGGTACCGAAACCCGGTACTTAATCGGTCGCGGTGCCTAATTATAAAAGATCGAAGTATAGATAAGCTCTGATGTTAACGGTTCTGCTGTTGGTACTGGAGAAATAAAAAAATAAATGTCCTATTTATTATTGTTAAATAAACATTACCTAGCATATTTTACCTGACCAGCCTTTTGTATCTTTTTATGATATTCGTTATTCGCCTGCACTGCTGTTATTTGCAGTCTCACGCACGAAATGTAGTCTGTTCCACAGCACACAGAGCTCGCGCGCACACAACACGAGAGAGCTCACGCTTATGGAGTGATGATGGCGGAGAGAGACAAACAATCCAAAGTATGGTTACTGACTTTCAGCCCTGCCCAGTAATACGTTTTCAGAGGTGTATACACACCGCTACACAAACGTGGGATGGATAGTCCTTCTATCCCCTAAACACAAAGGAGAATACAGACCATATTCACCACATTCCCTCCAACTCAAAGTAACAAAGTAGAAACTGGATTGTTAGATGCGACCACGCACCGACTCTCTGGCTCAGCCAGGTTTTGGGGCCGTATTACAGAGACTTTCTAACTTGAAAATCCTATCCTAACTGTGTGGTAACCATGGTAATGGTAGTTTAGGATCTTATTTAGGAAAAAAGCCATTACAGAACAACCGTTCCTACGTCCAGTTTCCTCTCCTAATTTCAGTTAAGAAAGGAGTTTTACAGAAGTATCCTAATCTCAAAAAATCTTAAATAAACTGTCCTAACTTTAGGATAACCCCTCCGCTGCCCTAACTGTCGCCGGCTGATTATTCAGACTCCGGGTCATGTTCTGGAGAGGACTCCGCCCAGCTCCGGAGAGGCGACCCTTCGGCACGGGGCTCTCCCATTTGTGGTACAATAAACAAAGGGGCTTCGTTTTCGTTTTTTTGCTTAAGGTGATTTTCAAAGTGAAAGTGTGCGTGTGAGAGAGAGAGCGTGTGTGTGTGTGTGTGCGAGAGAAAGAGTGAGCGCGTGTATGTCCCTATAATTTTGTCCACATTTTTGTGTATGACAGCTCTGTTCCAGTACATTTGTTCATATTGGCCAGTTCGTCTGGCTTAAAGTTTAGAGCACGACGTTGTTTAATCTCCATATATAGAATACAGTAATGAAGAGACTCTGATACAGTGTCGATACAGTGTTATGGACTGGAGCCTCATAAAGTTACAGTGGCAGCAGGTAACAGTTACTTAGCGAGACGATGTGTCACGTTAGTTGCTAGGTAACAGACATAAAAGTTGGATCATCGACGCTAGATCGCTTATTTAGGATTCTTAACTCGAGATGAGATAGGATTCCTAAATACAGTTAGGGTTTGCTTCTGTAATACCAAATTGAAAAATATATCTTAAATCGTCCCATCTTAGCTTTATGCTTAACATAGGAAGTTTCTGTAATACAGCCCCTGGCACCTAATGATTACTCTCACATACCACCTGGAGTTAAAAGCTGCTAGTTCTTTTGCGGCCTGCCTACCTGCATGCTCCAACTATGTTCCTTTAAATCATTGCATATTTATTTACAAGAAAATGTGTTTATTTATTTGTTTTACAATAATTGGTTTTGTTTGTGTAATAGATATTTGCTCAAACATTGGTGTTTGCTAAGCTATAGATAATTATTTTACATTTAAAAAATAGTGTTATTTCTGTTCTCAATTATTTCGTTTTTTTAATTAAAAAACAACAAAAAGTACCTATAAGAGTACCGTTAAAGTACCGAATTGATAAGTAGTAATACCGTTAAAACCTTAACGATTCCCATCCCTAGCGGAAATACAGAAGAAAGGCAGAGTAACCAATCAGAAACTGCTGACACTCCGTTTCACATCAAAATCACGGCAAACGGACTGATCATGTTTTGCTGAGTTCTGTTTAGGAGAAGCTCTCCTGCACTCCAAATCCAGATTAGGCTCCAACATTCATTAATTACTCAAAAACAAAGCTAATGCTCTGTATGAACGCCAAACACTAGCAGGGATTTTGGGCACACTTCAGCAACACAACTAACTTTTATATTTTAACATTAATACGATTATTACTAGCATTATATTTGTTTTTTTATGTTCATGATGCACATTGTAAACATCCTGGCAAACAGAAATGGTGTGAAAATCTGATTAATCACAAAATTCTGAGAATTAATGAGAATTAAAGTGCCCGTTTCACAAACAGACAGAGTGCACTCAACAGTTATTTTCTAATAATCTGACACAAATCCTTCTGCATAGTACTGTATGTATTTATAAAGAGTTTATTTTATACAATTGCTTTCCAACTGATTCCATAGCAGAAGCGAAACCGCTCTGAATGGGGAACACTGTGCGCTCATTTTCCTCAGCTTCCTTTTGGCTTCCTGTTTTATCAGAGCGACAATTAAAAAAAACAGTTCACCCACCAATTTAAGTTATATATGTATGTGTGTAAATTAGTGACATTTTAGTCATATTTTATTTATTTTGTTAAATTTATCTGCGTGTACTTCTAAGTTCTAACTTTTGGTTGGCAAAATAAATTAAGTCAATTCAAATCAGAGTGTCTTCCATGTCTGGAATGGATGTACAGTACTCTTGAGCATCGACTGGGTTAAACAGAAGTGCATCACTAAAAAAAGAGACTAAAATACAGCTTTAAATGACTAAAACTAGTTGAAAATAGTTCTGACTAAAATAATTCTTTTGTTTAAAAAGTTCCTGTGTTTGTTTTTTTGTCCATTGTAGTATTAAAATAGTATTGAGTATCGAGTACCATCCTTAGTATCGGTATCGAGTTTGAAATTTCAGTATCATGACAAGCCTAGTGGGCATGGGCGCGTGGGGTCCAGGTGGGCATATCTCTCCCTCTCACACACAGCATTTTAAAAAGCAGCCTTTCCCATATCCATTCAAAAAAGCTGAACCTAAATTGTTCTGATTTGGTTGTGTAGACAATAGGGTGAAGACTTTTACCAGTTAACAAATGTGGGTTTTACGGATGACTGACAAGGTGGGAGGGCTGAAAACTTGTCACCAAACCTTTCCTTTAACTTAAGGAAACAAGTAAAGATAAGCAGTGAACAGTTATGGACACTCATAGTATTGTTCTGTTAAACTGAGTACAAATGGCGCTACCAGATAAATATTACTAAACGAGCTCCGGTTGCTACTCGTTAAGCAACACCGTGTAGCTTCGCCTGGGTCCTAATGCCCACCTACAGCAGCTTCAACAGCCAGGACATCATTTTAATTCAATAATGATAGCTAGACTTATTTTTCATTTCAATTTATAGTCGTTTCTATTTGTAAAGTGCGTATCTGTGCTCAGTGATATCTTGTATGAAATGCATGGATATATAATTTAAAAATAATATAATTACTACATCTTTTAACCCTCCCCCCCCGTTTGAATTTTGAAATAGTTTTGACTAAAAGAAATGTTAAATTTTGTCTATTTTACTATTTACTGTATACTATATTGACTGGGTTAAATAGAACTGCATCACTAAAAAGAGAGATTAAAATACAACTTTAAATGACTTAAACTAGTCGAAAATAGTTGTGCATAATTCTGACTAAAATAAGACTAAAATGACTTATTTCACTGAAACTTGAAAAGACTAATAATAATAATAATAAATTTAATTTATAAAGTGCTTTTCAAAATACCCAAAGACACTGTACAATTTTGAGTAGACAAAGAAAACAGAGTACTATGTTTGTCTGCTCACACTGATTCATTTGTTTAAAAAGTTACGGTTTTTGTTTTTTCTATCCCTGTAGAATCAAAATTGTATTGAGTATCATCCTTAGTATCGGCATCGAGTTTGAAATTTCAGTATCGTGACAAGCCTAGTGTATGCATGTTATATCTCCTTACTTGTGCCCTTTCAACTACTTTGATAACTTTGATCCAATTCCCTAATGGTTTTTATTCTATCTACTCTGTTGACAGTTTATGTGTGCAAGTTGAAACACTTCATAAACACACCTGCCTGCTGAGAGACACTCCTGAGTGGACATGAGTGTGTAAAATTAGCAGTAAATGAACAATCCCCCTGCTCCTGCGCTGCACTAGGCTGTGTAAAGCAGGGTGTGTGCGCGCGAGTGTGTGGGGTGTGAAGCCGAATGACAATAAGAGTCTTTTCACACAGACCTGCTGAGCCGGCTCTTTCTCACCAAAACCCTGCGGGAAACGGCCGTGCTCCATCAGACACAGACATTCAGGAGACAGCGGCTCGGACTCGAGCCACACCATCGCACACAGCTTGGCAAATATTTTCTCTTTATGTTTAAAAGTGGCTTTTTAAAAATAAATACATTTCTGAACAGCTGTTTTGGGCTACAAGCATTAATTAATACATTTTTATTAGGAACAATGTGACGTGGAGTAGAACCACACAATGTCAAGTGGATCAGTGCTTTTATTTTTCACATATAAGCTACAGTTTAGAATAAATATAGACATGGGAGAATATAAAAAAGTAATAGCAATTTTGGACCCAATGTCAATTAATATAAAGCAAACACACACAACTACATGTGTGCGCGCGTGGGTGTAGATTTATTTTGGTGCTCTGAAACCAGTGCTTCTGAAGTCCGCAAGACTTCATTCTACACAATGGAAATTAGAATTGTAAAATAATTAAAAAGGAAGATTAAAAACAGGTGAAACGAGTTGTGTTTTTTCCCCCTCATAACTCATACATGCATTTTAACTTCACACAGCACTGTGCATAAGTCTTCACAAAAACTATTTTTCAAAGACTCTCGCACTATAAACAAAGTTCATAGAGCAATATTTCAGTTCAGCAGTTCAAGTTCTTTTCAGGTCAAGATTAACTATGTTGTGTGTGTGTTTTCTATTTTCCTACCCCTAAAGCACTGCACTGGTCCATCTTTGTATTAAAAAATATATCAAAAGAAAGAAGAAACCTTTTAGTTTAACAAGTTGCAGCTGTTTAAGAGACGTTAAGCAGCTCTGGTTTCACAGATTCTCAACATGACGCGGTCCTGCATCCTCACCAACATGTGTGTGTCTGCAGTCACAACCATGTGTGTATGTGAAAGAAAGAGGTGAGAAGGTACTGAACCGCTTAGCCCTTAACGAGGCGCCGGCGTGTCCAAAGCACAGCGTTGCTAAAACATGGTTATATACAGGCCTTCCTCACAGAGAGGTTCTGTGTCTCTTGAATCGACAGTGGAGCTTCAGAAGTCAAAGGAAGTTTTTGTTAATGAAAAACATTTTGAGTTCTGATTGTAAAAACAAGCAGAAAAATCACGTGGTGTGAGGAAAAGCAATTGTGTTGGTGTGTGTGCACGCCCGCGTGAGCATAGGAGTGCATGTGAGAGTGGAGGTGTCCACAAGAAGCTAATGCCTTACTTCTGACCATTTTTGAAGAACGAAAAGAACTGTAAATTAATTTCCACCTGGAACACACTTTGCTTACTTGTGAATATAAAAATATTTGCATATGGTTTAATTTTTGTTTCATCATACATGGTGGAAAATAAAACAAAAAAAAAAAAAAAACAGTCCCCTTAGAGTGGCGCATTCACATCATACGCCTGTTCACATCTAACAGCACCAATGTGAGACACGCTGCTGTCTTTCCCCCTTATGTATTAGTCTGTTTACAGAAACTAACACCTTTTAACCCTCAGAAAGTGATTGACGCACTGCCATGTCAAAAGTGCACCGCTGCTAAAACATCCTCATTTAGAGCTTGTGTGTGTCTAGGTATGTGTTTGATCACACGTTGAGGAAAAACATATCTAAAAAATTTTAAATCTAAAATGGATTTCAAGGTTTAAAGAAAACATTTAATTTCGAAATGGCACCATTTTTTTAATGCATCATTTATTACTATCACTAAAAGAGGGGGTTGTGGGAGGAGTGTAAGTCCAGGAATTCATATATCAGCAAACAACAAAAACTGAAGAAATAAGAAAAAATACGTTTAAAGGGTTAACTGCTGCTGAGGTTATGAATAAATCGCAGGTGTGAAAGGAGCTGAGAGAGGTGAGGAAGGCTGGGATGAGAGTGTTTGTACTGACTGTGTGAGAAGCGCTGGGTGATGGGCGTCCCCGGATACGGGTAGGTGCGACTCTCCCACTGAATGTTTCCTTCCTGCACAGCCCTCAGGAAGCCGTGATAACACTGATATGCTACACCTGGAGACATAGGACACGGTTACTCTCTTCGAAGAGAAACCAGAGGTGATTCACACAACACACAGATGGGTCTACATCGACAGCACTGTCACAATTAAAGATGCCACTTTATTTTCCCAAATACCGAAAGTCTGAGAATCAGCCAGTGCAAATATTCAGCATTTTTCTTCATGCACTTTAATCTGTAATCTTGTATACTGTTTCAATCATCTCTAACTTAACCTTAAATCAAACGTTCATTACATATTAATTTCATGGTTAACTTTATTGCTTACTTTATGATTGTGTTTATGCTTATTTTATCCCTGTAAGGCAAGAGTGACATGCGTATGATAAGGTGTTCTACAAATGAACTTGCTGTTATAAAGTGGTAAGAATTAGCTATTTAATGGAAGCTTCACCTAAGACAGCATCTGAAAGCAGGTGCTCAAACCCACAGGAAGCATCCGGAGCACGTATATGCTAGATGTGTTACAAAACTGGAACACGTTTGTTCTTTTTCCATGTTAGAAAAATATTCAAAACAAAAGTATTACAATGTCCGTCATCTGACACCATTGCCACAAGCTCAAAAAAATGATTCTGTTATGTAATGCCATAGTTTGACATATGTTATGCATTTTTTTCTTTTGTGATTCAGGTGTCGCCATACTGACTAATTTTTTTCATTCATGTATAATTTACGCATACATAATTTACATTTTCACAACAGGCTTGAAAGTTTTAGTTTTAAAAAAGCACAGTTAAAACAAATGTTTACTGTTTGGTTTTGAAGTGAAACAGACACTATGTGCAGTTTAACGGATGGGTATGTGACAATGTTGTGTTGTTACATCCGTAATTGCAATAAATTGTGATTTCGATACATCTCATGATGCTTAAACTGCACTGAAATAATCATTCTTATCAAAACACCCTCATCATGTATAAACATTGTGACTGGTTAGAGATATAGCTGCAAAGGCCAGTGTCACAGTAACAGTTCTGTTTAGCTCCACGGACTCACCTTTGATGAGGCGATACCATTGTTTGCACACCAAGGCGGCGGTCTTGTGCTCCTGATAGGGGGAAAGGAAAGACAGGATATACTCCAAAACCTCCTCCGGCAGCTCCCCCATTGCTCTCTGGCCATTCATTCCGGGCTGCAGGGAGCAGTCTGTGTTCATTTCTCCGGCGGCGCCGCCTGACTTCATCTCCACAGCCAAGTCCTCGCCGTGAACGGCTACTGTGACCCCACTGTCCTCGGTGTCCATGTCAACGAAGCAGCCATCCTCGCTGTCGGAGGACCGGGACATGCTGCCTGCGAAGAGAAGAGTCAGAAATCCAGAATTACAATCAAAAACTCTGAATCAGTAAATTTTATTGAGCTCAGAGGGAATTGCTTATAGTACAACTGCGCAGACACACAGGCATTAAAAGAATATAAAATATAAAGTATATTTGAATATAAATACCAAAGATATACATAATAAAAAAAAACTTTATTGACTCAAGGGGATGTGGAAACAACAGAAACAGTCATCAAAACATACCATTACAGAAGCACTGCACCATATGGATGAGATATCAGCATTGCAATTTAACTACTACATTACTTTCAATATCACTTTTTTGAAATAAAAATATATTTTGCAAACATTTACTCCCTCACAAGCACACATTGGATGTTTTTGTAGCTTACTTTCCAAATATGGAATCAGAGCCTTTAAAGACAAAAAATTAAAGTCACAAGTCTTTTGTTGGATTACATGAGGACCTTGATTCATCAGAGCTGTGAAGCTGTGACTGGTCACCCGGTCAGAAACATAATGATTGGTTAGAGGCTCATTTGCATATAGCAGCATTACACCAGTATTACAGAACATATCAAAACACAAATCACATGCGAATGTGTTACCCCCAGCCACTGCTCAGTTATAATGTATATAGGTCTTTCCATATTAATGCTGTTGGGAAAGTGACACCTGTAGCTCAGAGCATCATCAGCCCTGACTGGGCTGGGAGAACAGGCTGCTGCTCAGAGGATGAAAGAAAAAGCTTTAGGAAGTTCTGAAGCTTTGTTTATCATCAGTCTGGATTACTTTATACGCAAGCTAATGAGAGAGAGAAAGAGCAAGAAAGAGTGGCAGATGTAAAAAGTTATATAGACAGAAAGAGCGACAGTCATGAATACAGGCAGAGACCTTTCAGAGAAAGAAAGAGACAGGCATGAACGCAGGAAGATATGGTAAGAAATAGACAGAACGCAAGAGATATCTAGACAGAGCGATAGGAGGGAGAAAGACATAAGACCGAAGGAGAAGGACAAAGACATTGACAGTGTAAGAGAGAAAGAGAAGAGACAGAGATAAATATGGAAGGAGGAGATAGAGAGACAAAAATAAAGCAGATTATAGAGAGACATACAGACAGAAAAACAGTGAGAAATACAGGGGATAGTGAAAGGGAGTGAGACAGACGAACACAAGAGGAGATGGAGAACGAGAGAGTCATAGAAAGAGACAGTTAGAAAAAACAGGAGATGAGAAAGATAGATAGGTAGACACAGATACAGATAGACACGATACGGAAGGAGATTTAGAAAGATAAAGGGACATATAGACAGAGAGCGAGAAGGGGAGAGAGACATAAGATCGAGGATTTAGAGCAGGACAGAGATATGGAGAAAGAAGAGATATGCATAAATACGGAAGGGGGAGGAGAACAGAAGTGGACAAACAGGAGACGCTAAAAGATGGACACAGAGACATACAGAGAGAAACAAAGTAAGAGCAAGATAGAGAGAAAGCAATACATGCAGCGATAAAGAAATGGAGCAAGAACAGACAGCTATGAATACAGGAGATGGAGAAAGATAGAGTCATAGGCATGAAGACAGGAGATGATAAGAATAGCCAGACACAGAGACACGACACAGGAGATGAAGAAAGATAAAGAAACATATAGGCAGAAGGGAAAGTGATAGAGCGTGAGAGAGAGAGGGGTTGTGTCCATTTTCGCAACCTCACTCAAAAAATGGAGATTCAAAAACACACGATTTCGTAGGGGAAACTCTGGCTGGTGCCCTGCCGCGGACCCTGTCCGGTGAAGCGGTTCGGAGGAGTATACGGGCCGCGGCGGCTGAAAAAGCGCCGTTATTTCGGCCCCGAACTCAAGCAGCGCCGCTAATGATGCTAACGGAGCTAACGCAGGTCTACACACCCTCAAAACCAAAAACTCGCCGCTTCTGTGGGCTTATATGACTCGGCCCGATCTCACGAACCGCACTGCCGCCGGTAGTTACCGTACTGTGCGGTTCCTCCGCTCCGCCGTGGTGATTTATTCTCGCTCCGTGCCGCGCTCCTTTATCCGCTCCCGGCCCGCTCCGCCATCTTCACCCAGCGGCCGCGCGCACGCACATAGCAACAGGGCGAGGCGGGAACGCGCACGCACATAAGCCACAGGGACGCTTGCGTCATCGGCCAGGCGCGTCGGGCGCGCGCATCAGGCCCATAAAACACACTGAAAGAGAACAAAATAAAAAGAACTGCAGCTGTTGAAAAGTAAAGAAAAACGGTTTTAAAAAGCTGTAATCAAATAGTAATGCACATAAACACGCACAAGCAAACACACACATCCAAACGCCAAGGACAAGTGAAAGAAATGAAATAGTTTCTCTTCTATCACTGTTTTTGTCAATGTCTGATGCTACCAAGCAACAGCGTGTACATGCATACAAATCCACACATATACATATATAGCCGTTTCAAACTACTGATGACACAAAAACACAACAAAATAATTGTAATAAATGCAATACAGCACGATAAATATAAGATTCTTATTTATTTATTTTCTTGTCTGTTATTATTATTATTATTATTATTATTTTTATTTGTATTATTTTACTTTTTCTTTATGGTTTGTAGCACTTGTTTTATTGTACGGTGTCCTTGTGTGCCAGAAAGGCGCCTTCAAATAAAATGTATTATTATTATTATTATTAAATATAGTACAAAGAATATAATGTGATAGACTGCTCCTCAGCAAAATGGTCTTTTTTTAATCAAATTTTTATTTTATTATAAGTACAATGCCGTCATATACAGTCAGAATATAAGGTTACAAGAATACAAAAATCTTTTTTATAGCAATTCACTATAATTCACTATATGCTACGTGATAAGTTTCATAGCATAGCGTTTTCTGGGAGTTAGATACACTCTGTGTATGAATTCAAAATGAATTAATTTGTGATCAGGGTTTTTAGAGGTACCGTCTAGATTGTTCCATTCTGAGTCCCAGCATATCTCATCCCCTGTGAAGGAGGACAGGTCTCTGCACCACATACCCTCTACCGCGAGCAGTGCGTGAGACTCAGAAATTAAATTATAAAGCTTTGAGACCGTACCTCGTGTGTTATTTCATGATGCTAGTAATGTGTGTAGTGGCTGTGTTAAAAGTGTTGTGCCCCATGGGACGTCATATGCCTTCATGGCAGATCTCAATTGTAAATAAAAGAAAAATGATGAACCTGGCAACCCATACTCAGTTTGAAGGTCATTAAAAGCACGTAAACCGTCATCATTGTACACGTCCTTCAAGACATGAATCCCCCTATTTCTCCACAATGGATAGGAGAGAGGTGCTTTAGCAATAAGGAGTGAGAAGTTATTAAATATAGGAGAATGCTTGTGCCATTTTAAGTCTATATTAGCATGTTTCATTGCGATATGAGAGATTCTGAGTACATAAGAAATGATAGGGCCTAATTGTGAGTTAGCATCTTTAGGTGAAATGTTAGAAAACAGTAGGTCTTGAAGTCCGTGGGGTTTTAATATATTCTCTTCAATCACTCTCCAAGAAACAGATATATTGGGGTTCAACCATACAGACAGAGGTCAAAGTACAAAGGACCAGAAGTACACCTTAAAGTTTGGTAAAGCCAATCCTCCCTGCACCTTATTCCATTGAAGAGTCTTTAGTTTCAGACGAGGCCTCTTCCAGTTCCACACGAACTTGGATATAAGTGAATGTAATTTTTCCCAATAACCAGCAAAATGGTCTTTTAAACACCCGCCCTCCACACTTATCCACCCAGCACATGAGTTATTAAACAAAAGAGACATTGAAAGTCTGTAATGTTGATTATTTAGATTCATTAATCAGAAAGCTTGTAATGAATTAGATTTTCTTTTTAATTGTTTGACACCCCTACATATAATATAACCCAGTCCAATAAACATTACAATTCTGTACAATAAATAAAATACAATGAAATATAGTACAATAAATATAATACAACAACACAGTACAATTATTATAATAAATAATACCATACAATAAAAGTAATACAATGCAATACAGTACAATAAATACAGTAAATAAAATACAGTACAACAAATATAAAACAATCCAGTACAGCAAACAACAGTGTGGTGGTGTATTGGGTGACGA
>JBBJLR010105581.1:0-23928 GCA_037577145.1 Brachypetersius gabonensis | reverse complement strand
GCTGGAGGTAGGATTCGAACCTGTGACCTTTTGGTCCGGAGGCAAGTATCCTACCACTAGGCCACCACCACCCCTCAAAAAACATTGTCTGCTTTGGTCCAGACAGAGAGAACCAAACTACAAACAAGAACACAAAGTAGCACATCTGATCCAGGGGGATTTGAATATAGCGCCAGCAGTTTCGGATCTAAACTATCCAGGGTAGTAAATCGCTAGGACGAGGTTTGGGCACCCCTAACCGAGGGCATCAATTCCTCTCCAACAAGTTTTTTAATTTACTGCCCTGATGGCTGCCTTAACATGTTTAACTGAAGTGAATGACTTACGACTTCACTGAAACCCATTCTTGCTTCAAATGTAGAAGTAGTTAGCCAGGTCCAAGATAAAAAAAAAGAAAAAAAATATTACTGTAGAAAAACCCACAAGCACACACTTGATATATGCCTTTATTCATGCTAATATTAGATATCTACCTCAACATCAATGATTTTCGCATCTTAACGTACAACCAATCATCTTCCCCTTAGGAGATACTACAGTGGGGTGTTAAAGGGGACATATTGTGCAAAACTCTCTTATAATATACATCTATGGGTTATACAAAACATGTTCATGAAGTTCTGAAGTACAAAATCACTCACAAATAAAAGAGATCTCACCATTCTTCACAAATTCAGGCCCTTTCAAAAGGAGCCATTTGGACGCAGGGCCCAGTGTGACACTGGGAGAGAAACTGTCCATAATAAAGCTGGTAATATCTCTTTATGTGAGAGTGATTTTGTGCAAAGAACTTCATGAACATGTTTTGTATAACCCATAGACCTATTATAACTTGTTTTTTTAAAAAAGTGAGGTTTGCATAATATGTCCCCGCCTTTCTGTTGGTTAAAAACAAAGCACTGGCCAGATTCATGTGCAAAAGGTTTACCTTCACACGATGTTTTCAATGAACGGCTTGCCAATGTAACTGCACTATTAGTAGAACTAGATTAGTAGCATTAAATTTCCCAGACTCTCAAGCATTTCTAAAGGCATCACGCAAAAAAAAAACTATAGTTCCTAAATATAAAAACACTAGAGTATTTTATTGGACAGTACTTATAATTTCAATATCAGTACCAATTATGGAAAATAAAGAGGAATCATGCCATTTCTATTTCGGTTTGCTTAGTACATTTAGAGCTTGTGTACATGTAGCTTGAAATGTATTTTAAAAGTTAGCTATTGCAGCCATCCTCTCATCTAAGGTTAAGCAACAAAGAAATCTTTCTGTACCCATTTCAGGGCAAACTAACATGTCTAATGAATACTAATGACGAATTAGAATTTTTTGGCATGCAGAGAGCATGTTGTGATATAAAATGGCAAAGGAAGCTCATATTATTGTGCTATTTAGCCAAGTCCAAACTGATTAAAGTTGATTTAGAAGCTGAAAATATTAATGGTGATGCCTGATATGCTGCTGTTTCTAAGACTTCTGTGGTACATTTGTAAAAACGATCCTAGTTCCCCTCTGCAGCCTTGCAAATGATCATTTATTTTGATTCAGAGGTGTGCTAGTTTGCAGATGTTGAAATGAGGAGAAGCACATGGTGAAGCAATGAGGCAATGAGGTGGAAGCGTTCCCATCCTCAAAAACACAACGAAGCAGTTTTCCATTACATATCGGTGATAGGACAGAAAAGAGCTGAAAGAATTGAGAAAACTCAAAGGGAGTAGAGGCCACAGAGCCGAAGACAAGGGCTTAAAGAGCCACTGAGGAATATAGACAGGATACAAGCAGAAGCAGTACATGACAACATCTGGCCATGGCCCCAAAGACTGAATAAATACAATACTATATTACCTAAGCTGGGAGGGTAGGAGAGATTTATTAGTAGGAAAAAAAGAGGATGGATGAAATTAGAAAGTTCACAATAGTCTGATCAACAGTCTGATTTTCATGTGAATAAAGACAGACATGTATGTAGATATGTGCAAGTTTTGTGCTCCATTTATAAAAATAAAAGCAGATGTAGTTTCCTCATCATTTGCATTTAGGATAATTTTGGAACCCACATAAACTCACACCTACAGATCATTAGCGAGTGCAGCTCACAAGGTCTGGAATAAGGATTACACAGACATATTCCTTTATTTTATGACAAGCCAATATATCTTTCCAGGCAGAACTGATTTCTAACATTGACTCCATGTTGCTCGCCATAGCACTATTTGATTGTAACCAAGTTTGTTTTGTATTTTTAACATAAGACAGATCCTTGAAAATTACAAATTAGTGAATCACTACTACAGCACTACAACAAATAAAGATTTGCTTCATCATGAAGGTAATATATTCACTAAAAGAGCACTGTATAAATTTACCATAGTCAGTGTTGAGTCAGTCTGATCCATCTTTCTGCCCCATTACATTCTGTCTTTAGAGAACAACAAACAGTCAAAAGTCAGCATTCACCATCTGTACCTCTCAACACAAATTCACACACATGGAACACCGGTGGAGGTTGCTCACTGTAGCTGGAAATGTTGTGACAGATACACGAACAAATCTGCACTGGACAAAAGCATTTTTACATATAGAGGAAATGTCCTATTAAGAACAATGTCCATTTACTGTAAAGATAAACATGTTAAGTTAAACATTTTAAAAAACACACACAAAAAAGGACATCCTGCTCCTATTCTTACCTGCGATTGAAGGCTAATAACATTTTGGGGCAGTATGCTAAACAAGACTTCTGCACTTTTGCATGATGTTCCCCCTGGTTTAACATCACACTTTCAAATGTACTGCTCTGTCCTTAAGTTACCATGGATTAAAGTAAAAGTAAATTTGTGGAGTTAGAATTTGGCCCCATTATCTGATTAGGAGAAAGAATAAGGCGGAGGGTGAAAAACAACCCTAGGAGGTTTCGCCCCAAGTTACCCGACTCACTGACATGAATCACGTAGTGTTGGATGAAAACCAACATAAGAAATGACATAAGGCAAGTAGAGACTGGCCAAAGTTCAGCAGTTTGATTGTTGTGGTTTCAATTATCTGTTCCAATGTTACACACAAACTTTGCAAATGCAAAGTTACATCACTGCTACGACTCACGCTCTTTATGAGTTCTGGAAAACTACAGGTGGTTCCATGTGTATAGTCACCATGTCTAAGAACCGCTTAAACGCTTTAAAAATGCTCATCATGCTTCCATTTGGGACATAAATCCTTAAAGGCAAGGTTAATAGGAGTGTAACAACCGAAACACAAAAATATTGCCATGCCAGCAATGTTTCTGTTGGATCCATTTTGAGTTCTCCAAAATATCTGGAGACATAAAATGAATTGGTGGTGTGCACATTAAATATGTGGACACAACAAGAGGAGGGTTATGACAGTAATGGTGCTGATGGGGCTCTGAGTTTCTCCCGATGCCGCAGCATAGCAGTGATGCTGTTATTATTGCCTGTTACCAAACTCCTGTCTCACAGATCTACTGTTAGTAGATTATAAAACAACAAAGACTAGTTTCATTCATTATGAAATATCAAATCATAAACTCAATGTTATGTATTGTATTAAAGGCTGAGTGCATCATTACGTATACCCCTTCCTTTCTCTTCAGTAGACCTGGGACTGTACATCAAAGCAAAGATGGTTTATTCTGTGGCGGGTTAAATTTAAAATGGATTAAGCAGTTGCGGGGGCTGTAATCTACTGGCATTTATTATAATTCCACATAGACAGATGCTGAAGAAGCTACAGATTTACTTGTGCTGGTGATGCTTTTAATTACTGATGGCTTGATCTGAGCGGCTGCTTCAAACAATATGCGTGAGGACTGAAACAAACTGTAAAGTGAGAGCTGCAAATGATTATTGTTAACTAGCCCCCCATTACATCTGACCATAATTGAGTGAGAGACTTTCACTGTTCCTACATTTTTATTTTTGACGTAGATTTTTTTGTGCACATTAAACCACACTATTCTATGTTCAGGTGCTATCTCTAAATCACATGTGAATGTTAATAGGTCAATGGCAACAGGTTGATGATAAATCATTATGTATCAGTTCATGATAAATCATTATGTAAGACAACGACACTTCAATGCTACAGCTAAAAATCTGACAAACTTAAGACCTTAACATACACTGAGAGGCACAACTAGGGACCCTCTTTACATCCGATCCACAAAACTTAATTGAGTGCAGAGTAGGGCTGCAAGATATTAGGAAAACATGCGATATGCGATAATGCTGTTGTGTGTTGCGATGGCGATATCACATGCGATAAGTGAGTAAAACTTTAGTGTTCATGTTTTTCTGCATTGGATTTGTTGGTGATATAGACTCCAGACGCTGACAAGTCTAAGCAGGAAAAAAAATGAAATGCAATATTTCCATTACAACATGTTTTTTTTTTTAAGAATTGACTTACACAGCGCATTTAATGCATCCCATAAAACATTTGAACTATTGAACAATGTTTTAAAAAACTGAAAATATTTTTCATAATTTTAAATCTTAAATAAATGTAAACATTATTTAAATTATAGTAAGTTCTTAGACAGAAAAAATAGCAAAAGGAACAATCTATAACAGCAGCACAGAAGATGAAGAAACTGCCCAGTGATTTTTTTTGCCCTCTTCTTTGTGGCACTGGGTGAAAAGTTTTGGAAAAACACAGTTTATTCCAGTTCAGTCACTAAATGCGATATGTATATTGCGTATGTTGATATCGCGATGACAGTAAATGTGTGATATTGTGCAGCCCTACTGCAGAGTATTGCTATGTTCATGTTAAGGAGTGGCCAACCCACTCTCACACTTTGTGTGCGATTTTAGTGCATAGTGCGTTCACACTGACAACTAAGCTAAAACTCAAGACACTGAAAGTTCCCGGATGGTGCAGTGAAAATGGCCAGAAAACACAGTGCAGAAAGACGGACACTAAACGGATGCCATTTTGACCACATAGCGGAGAGGGAGGGAATTTCAACAAGTTTTCGAGTTGAATAATGGCGGCAAACAGTGAAACGCAAGCCAGAGCGAAGGTAACTGATTCGTATAAATGTGAGTAATAAAAATAAAATTATTTTACTGATGTATACTGCGGTATAACCGGCAGATATTTTGGTGGGCTAGAGAATTGCAAGCAAATGTTAGTCTGTCACTTCCGCTAAGTGCAAAACATTATTGTTTCATTTAGGACAGCACTTACACACAGCAGTGTGGACTACAGAAGGAAGTGCTCAGTGCACAATACATTTCAGTGCGCTCACTTAAGTGCGCGATTTCGGGCCCCTTCAATGTATAAACAGGCCTTTGAATAGCTACATTAGGCACTCTCTTCCCCCACTGTACAGGTTATTACTGAGGGAACAAACATTAGAGACCTAAAAGGAATAAAAATATATAGAGAATTCTCCATAGAATACATAGAGAAGTCACTATTTGCTTCTGCCTTGGTTTATATATATTGTTCTGCTTTGTTTTCACAGCTTGCTCAATAAATATCTTGACTATCTGTTGATAAATATGAGTATTATTATGAGTAAAGGAAAATAATAAGAAGAATAACTTTGTACCGGTAACTTTTGCACCTACAATGCTTTTATTGGAATACAGACATTAAGTAAATGAAATTAATTTAATTTTTTCCATTTTGCTCATAAAACAGAACACTGATTTTACCAAAACATATTTAAAAAGTGGCATCAGAAAGGGGGAAATGGGTATTCGTACACATCTACAACAGTTTACAAGCTGTGAACGGTAAACCCTCATAAGCAACACTGCTTAGCAAACACTGCAGTCTATTTGTTCGATTTTAATAGCCCATGAATTGCAAGCAGTCTCCTTTTACTCAGATGCTGATTGCGCTATCCTGATGGACAATAACTCATCGGCACAGTTTCATTAAAAATTAAGAGCCAACTCTAAATTACTTACCCTTTCAGCACAGCAGTGGGTGTTACAATAACTCAGGAAACATTTCCTCCATCACAAGGCTTTTAAGTGTACAGGACTAGAGTTAGACACACCTGCAGTAGAGAATTGTCCTCAAATATTGCAACCATCCTAGAATGAGAGCAACTGATGCATGTAAAGTGTAGGTTGTGCTCATTTTGTTGACACACTATGCTAGAAAAGTAGGTCCAGCAGTTTTTTATCACTGAGCTACCTGAGACTAGAAGAGATGGAACACAGAGACCTTGAGCTCAGTAGGAGAACAAAGGAACACAGGATGTTTTTCAGTTTGACACTCATACGGCACACAGCCAAGGGGTAGTCTCAAGTGTAGCCCTAATGTGATCGACATTAACAGAGCACACACACAGGGACTTCTTTATTTATCTGCAACATAACAGAAAAACATATCTATGAGTTTGTCAAGTCACTACAGCTGCAGTCACAGAAGTTGAGACATTGCCGTTGGCAATTAGCCTATATCCCAAAACACTTCCCACACTAAAATCTGGGACTTTTCAAGCATAACTGTACTAAAACAATGACTGTTTGTATGAAAGTCAGTATCAGTAAAAGCACAAGTTTATGCATGCAGCATTCTTCACACTCTTCTGACCTACCACTTTCAGTACAACAGCTGTAGCACAGACTTATTACCTCAAACCCTCAGGCTTGAGGAGCTCCAGGCAGAATAATAGTGCAGGAGGAACACATTGATATAGTAAAGTAGCCTTAGAAACATGTTCACTTACAGATGTTAATTTCACTCACATAACGGGTGTCAGTAGAAACCTAGTGGCACCTTTTTTGGCTTGTTGTATTTTACTCATTTTCTTTGAGTACCTGTGTTCCATAGCTTTGGGTCTTCAATATTTCTTTAATGACAACTTATTCACAAATCTACCATAAGGATTCCAATGTGCTAAATGAGTGACCGTCAATCACTATAACTTCATTACACATGATTACTCCTTTAAAAATTCTCATTTAATATTTGGTTCTCAGTGAATTGCTGATTAGTTTGCAATCACAATGATAACCATGATACCTGCAGGTCCTTTTTTAATTAGTTCGTTTTTATCCAAATGCCTCCCCATCACAGCCTATCCCACCCACAAGCTAGGTCTCCCTCTTTGACATAATGCTAATCACGCTGGGTGGCAGTAGGTCATTGGTTAGCTGTGTTGAGAAAATCCTCCCACAGGGAGAGCTGTTAGCATTCAAGTCCCTTTTGGCTTGTAATGCTCATAAGAGTGTTCAGATGTGCTGTTTAGCAGATTAAAAAGGTAAATGTGTTCATAAATCTGCCGTTATTTTAGCTGGTTTTCTTAATGCATAGCCAAGTTCACTTTCCACTGTGAATTAAAATAATAATAGAAGGCAAACAAAAATCTGTTAAATGTTATCCATTTATAGGAACATTTCTTTTTCAGATGTGAAAACCACCAAGAAATGTATTTTGCTATTTATTTTTGTGCAAAATATAATAATTCATTTTATACTGTATTTTTGAAGTGATGCACTACAAAAATCCACACAAATAGAAAAAAACATGTGCAGACAGCTAAATCAACTATGCAACCACTATATGCATTTCAAAAAAGCTTTGAACCTCTCATTAAAGAGGTTGAAGTCTTGTCTGAACAAATTGGTCAGTTCAAAAATCTTAGCAGGCTGATGACTTTCTTCAGCTGACGTCATGAGAGCCTAGAGGCTACCAGAGCTCAAAACAGAACATGTGAATGTCTCCAGAAGAACAGAAAAACAGAAGAACAGTAAGAAACAGCTGAACCCACTCCCCCACCACTAACTTGTGTGACTAACTACAGGAAGCAGAGAGAGAAGCATGGAACTGATGTCTCAAAAGGGCCAGCAGCTTCTATTACCCCATTTATTCTCTCTGCAAGCCAACAATCTCATCTGGGTTAATACAAACATGAACACACTTTTCCAAGCCTGAATACAATGATGGATCTGAATTCTTATATTTAGCTAAAGATGCGCCATTTAGACAAAGAAAATCAATACTGCAGTTATTGGTACATTCTATAACGGCAACATATATTGCATGATATGAAAAATCTGCTTGTACCTTTATCAGATTCACTTATGTTGGGTTACCTTTTTCTGATTTTCCAATCACCAACAGAAATTCTCATCATAATTGGTCAAGATGTTCAAAACAGAAACTCATTTGTCAGAGAACTCATTTACAAATTTCAACGTTAGTTGACACAGATGTGAAAACACATTACAGTAGAGACGGAATTTACGAACAAGAATGTAAAGGAGTTTTACATCCTTTTAAAAGTATTTACCTCAAGTTTCCAGGAAAGACATTGTTCATTTAATAGAAAAGTCGTTTTCAGAAAAAAGCACGCTTGAAATGAGCCATCTTAAAAGTAGGGCATTGATGACTATAAAAACAAGAAATAGGTTTTAAAGAAGGTAAAAACCTGCCTGAAAGAATATAAATAAAAAAAAATATATAAATAAGACTTGCTAACTAGTCTTAGTTAGCAAGTCATGATAAAAACATAAAATCCTGAAAAAACTGTCATATTACCCATCTCTATTTTACCTTTATTTTACTTTAACTACATTGTTAAGCTGACTACAACCCGGTTGTTTTACAAAACAAACCCAACACCGGACAGGGGGAAATATGCAAATGTAAAGCTAGAATCATGTCACGTGACAAAAAGCCCACAAAGTATATCTGACTATGTAGACTTTATTCCCCTCTTACACAACACTGAGTGCAATATAATGAACATCACAGCTACACAACTGACCTAATTGAGCAACTTGTCCTGAGATTCTTATCTTTGCGGTAATGGGAGTAATTCCAGAATAAAGGCTTTTAGTCCAAGTTCACTCCTTAATGAAAAAAAAAGAAAACTGCTCCATCAAGAATACAAAAATCAAGTGCATTTCTTAATGTGGATGTAATACATGCAAGTCTTCTACATTCTCCTCTATCAATGTCACCATTAGGCCTCGTCCACACGGACGTTCGAAATGAACACACTCTGAATGCCATAGGCGTTTTTGTGGCGTTTGGTAGCGACGCTTGATCGCCGTCAGCAAGGCGTTCGACTGGCGTCTGACGCCGTTTAACGCCAGCCTGACGCCCAATCTGTAGTTTCGTGTATTATTTTGACGCCAAGAAAACGTTGCATGCAGCGTTTATTTGACGCCATCCGAACGCGCAGCGGCCGAGCGCCGGGGCTGAACACCGTGTGGATGCTTTGATTTGCTTCAATGAGCAGAAAAACGGGCGGCGTTCAATAGGCGCTCACCTGGCGTCACGAACACCAGAAAAACACCTGGTTCAAACGTCCGTGTGAACGAGGCCTTACTGTAATGGTTTCTTTTCACTGGCAACTTTTGTTGGGTCAAATCCAAAATAGTCTACTGCAAAAGCCAATATCACAATAACAGTTAACAAACAATATATTGTACAGCACTACAAACACCCCTTTTCTGATCATCGTAATATAAAGCTGCTTTGCACGCTACAATGCTTTGTACACTAGAGTTTGATTAAAGTCTTATAAGAATCAGGAGAGCAATTCTGAAGTCTAATTAGAGCTCAATCACTAGAAAATGTACATTCACAGTCTGATGAACTAGGAACTAATTCCATGATTATGATATTGCAATAACCAAACGTTTTCTGCTCTCCTGTGTTATTTATTCCCCTATGGGGACATTTGCTCATGCTCAGTCAATGCTTTCTCACAGTTATGAGCTGTTTATCCACTGTGGCTCCAGACTCACTCCCAGCAGTAAAAACCCAGTTAAATATTTAACTTTTCCTGTATGTCATAGAGGCAAGGGTGTTAATGAATAATCAAATGCTTCTTAATGAACAGAACAGTAGCAAGGAAGGTAACAGTCTCACAAGGGCATGCAAACTCTGAACACTATTACACCTGAAGGGTGTAAAAGCAGATTAATAATGAATTAGTGATATACAACACAGCAGATGGGCAAAAGATACAAAGATGGGCATTTCGGATTCTAGCTGTACTGATCAATTTGACAAATAAACAACACAATGACAGCTGACCTGCCATATGGGAAGTACCTTCCAGTAGTACCAACAATATGCTGTAATGCTTTTATTTTTACATAACTAATCCCTCTTCAGCTGATTGGACTCTCAAAACATGCTACAGGAAATCTGAAAAGATAAAAGCTGATTTGTTATACAAGCTGCTGTTCAGAGATGCTGGCCAGAAAATAATTATTATGTTATGGTTAGATAACTACATGGGGTCAGGACCCGATCAGACAAAGCTGAGTGTCCATCATTCTGCTCCACAAGCAAACATTAAATGTATTAACTGATCAGTCTGCTCCCCCAATTCAGTCTCAAATTAAAGAAATTGAAGATTTTGGTTTGATGCAAGTCATCACTTGCACCTACTTGGAGATTGGCCAAGTAAATAAGAAAGTTTCACATGTAGTGCTGAGATTGTTAGCAAAAAGAACATAAAACAAACAGTTGGTTTCTAAGTGTGAAGCAGCATTAACAATTAGCTCCAAAACAAATTTCCTGTCAAAAGTTTGTTAAAAGGATGTATGGACAGAATACTTGTAATCATGCTGCTAAATATTTTGTCTGCAATACACCTTAGAAACACCTTAATTATGAATATCCAATCAGTGCCCTCCAAAATGCTCATTATTATTCAACCCATTTGGTTTTAAGCAACTAAAGGCCAGTTTAGTCAAACAACTGCAACATGACGAAACGTTGATACACCAGAGTTAAAACACATTCTCGGACAGCTGCTACAAATGGTAAACAAGCTGAACAGAGCTCCAACCTGGTAAACACACCTGCTGTCACTGCCTTTATGATTTCCTCTGCAGACACATGATCTGAACAGACACAAGGTAAACCTATACTGCGGTACACACACCCTTCCAGCTTTCACCTCAAACCCTTAAAACCCAGACTGCCATCAACCTGACAATCCACAATACAATAAGTCCAATTAATCACGGTTAAGAAAAGGCGGCTCAGCAGGCAGGCTAGTCCAAACTAACTAAACCTGCAGCCATGGTCCCAAAATTCTCAAAATGTTTACCAAAAACCACATAAAAAATGGAACATACTGATATAATCTTTTCAAAACTGACCATCAGTCAAGAAACAAGTAGCTGTGAATCTGCATCACATACTAGTTCCAAACTAATTTCTTGTTAACTGATTGTTGACAGGGTGTTCACCGCTAAATATATTTATGCTATATTTTGCTTGCAGTATACACACCTTAAAAAATAAGGTGAGATGGTTAGATATAGCAATACCATGCACCAAAAATTATCCCAATAATAATCAATATTGTCATTTTGGTAAATTGCCCATTGCAACCATTCCCATATTTGTAAGAGAGGGGATCATTAATTTTATGCCAGTGTTCTCCAGCTTTCTCATAATTTTTCCAACACATTTCATTTTAAGCAACTAATGGCTTTTTCAGTCAAGCTACTGCAAAATGATGAATACTGACACAAAATACAAGCTAACATGGCAATGACACATTACCAATGTCAAGAAGCATAAGCTCAAGGTCATTCACACCATCAAAAACACTGTAAAAAAAAAGCAGGGCTTCAAGAATATTTATGTACGTGGAGCAGTTTTCTGGCTGTTCCTGAAAGAGATCAGAGCTGGTCCTTTCACGATGCCTAACCAGAGACAGCAGCAATCCACAGATGTCTGTTTATTTACTCTAAGATGTGAGCTTCTCCAATAGCCACATGGCCAGTTTTGATCATTGACAGTTTAAGCATAGAATTGTGCAATTCCTGATAAAAAACTGAAGTTAATACACTGAAAAAACGCATGACAACACTAGTCTTTTTCTGACACAGGTGGCTCAGCGTGTTTGTGAAGGGATGAGGCAGAATTCATGCAGCTTATTCTGCAGGACACCTGCACCAGCATGCAGTGCCATTTGGCTGTCTACAAAGCAATGTTGCACAACACAAAATAAACACAACATAAACATGATTTTCTCCAGAGCATGATGCCACTCACCCCATCTTTTCCTTCAGCTCCAGTGGGCTGCTGCTCCGTGCTGCAGAGTTTCCTCTTGTTTTTGTTCTCTGTCCTCTTCATTTTTGTAGCCGGTTGATGATAGATGGATCAGATGAGAATGGATCTGGCTTGAATAGACAATCTTTTAGCCTGACAGGGTACGACGCAGGGCTGCATTCACCCAGTCAGAATCCATGAAGAGATGTTGAGCTTCTCCTGGCTTTAAGAACAAAAGCAGGAGAGAAACTGGGGCTGGTGGAATATGGGCTTTTCAGTGTGCGATTCTCCCAAGTCAGCCTGACTCGAAAGCTGGACATGTCATGCCTAATGGTGACTGTAAACTAACCATGCAGCTGAACAAGTTCCTGCACACTTCAGACTAACCAGTCAAGCCTGTCTTGTTTACTATTTCAGTAACATCTACTCGTGCTACAACTAACCAAGCTAACATTAGCTGATTTGGCTAGTAGAGGTTTAAGCAGGCTTAGTTCCACCAGAACTAAGGAAGTTAGCCAAGTTTGGTTCAATGTTAAAATAAAACGATTAACAAAACATGCCTTCTTAGCTTGTTTGTAGCAGTATTTTCCTAAAAAAAAAAAAAAAAAAAAGCCGGTTCACTGTAAACAGCAGGAGCCCACTTCATGCAACCTGGTTACTGTGGTTACAAGAAAGCTAACTGGCTAATAGGACCCTCACCCCTACTCAGAAAATCAGCCAACTTAATGTCGCTGCTTTTCCAGCAAAACTAAACCTTCACGGCCATTTAATTAAGTGAAGAAGTGTTTTTATCAAGTTACTCGTGTTTCCGTCTCTTCACCATGTACTTAGCTGGCTGCCGCGACAGGCATCGTATCGTAGCTCACCCCAAAAAGATGAAACCAAACAAACTACTCGTTGTCCATCATGCCCGAGGAATTTGATATCCCAAGAGCTTCCAGAAGTTGCCGTCAGACATCGCTAAAGTTCGTGTCTGTATCAAGTGAGAGCCAGGTGACGAGACGAGAGGCTGTTCGGACTGACTCCCTCCAAAGCTGCTTTGCCTCTCGCTGGCCGTCACGGAGGAATTTACCCGCTTCCTGAACCTCCTCAGGTCAAAGCCGGGACTAGCTGGTCTCAGATCAGACTAAAGGAACAGGGCCACGTAGAGTAGTTTGTTCATGAACACAGAAGAGCTGACCCAGGAACAGTTCCCCCACAAAGTAAAGCACACAAAGTACATGACGTCGCGTGGTTTTTGAGTGCGTCTTTGCTGCCACCTGCAGTGCAAAAAGTCTTTTTTCTTCATTCCCTTTCTTTGATTTTCGTTTTAAAGACATTTTAAAAAACATTGCCGTTCATAAATTAACAATTTAATAATTAACAGTATTCCCTAATTATAATATATATTGTACTATACTATGAGATGTCTGTTTCTATTCCAGTGGAATGTAATAACGTTTATATGTATTTATCATTGCAGATTTTTGTTATTGTATGTTTACATTTATACATTTTTTGTGACTCGGAGCAGCTGGTGGTTAAGGAGCTGCACCTGTGATCAGAAGGTTGTGAGTTTGAATCTCAAGACTGCTAGTGGCACAATTGGAGTACCCTTCAGCAAGATGCTGTTCCCACACACAGCTTCCAGGGTGCCCCTCATTGGTGACAGCCCACTGCTTCACTTGGTAAGTGAGAAAAATGCATTTTTGTTGTGTGGTGCATTTACATACAACACACACTTTTTGTGTACTTTAACTAACACTTAAGAAGGGGTGGGGTGTAGCTTGTAGGATACTAGCCTCTGGACCAAGAGGTCATGGGTTTGAATCCTACCTTCAGCACCACCACTAGGTTCCTGAGCAAGACCCTTAACCCCAAGTTGCTCCAGGGAGACTGTCCTCTGTAGTTAGAGAATGGAAGTCGCTATGGATAAAAGCGTCTGATAAATGCTGTAAATGTAAATCTTTTAAAACTGAGCTGTTTATTAAATCAGTTTTCAGTTGTTTTCACACAAACATTCATGAACTGATCTGTATATCTCCTAAACACACAAATACTGTACATTGAACTGTGCATTTTATATCTTGTTGCTGTAATTGATGGCTATTTTTGACGTTCGTAAGTGCCATCTATCTCAGTCTTTGCATTTTTGCACTAATGGTGCTGTAACACAGTATCTGACATAATACTGTATTCGTTCACACAAGTCTAGTATTGTTACTGATTATAGTTGACAGCGTATCTTGCTTTCCTTTTGCACGAAGTAGTCTTGTGTTTTCATGTGCTTTGTGTTGCATCAGTCCTAAATTAATGTTTTGGTTTCACTCTGTGCTTTGTAAATTATTACAATAACAGGTAAACACGACCACGCATGTGGAGTAGTTCTCATTCTGTAAAACAAGAACCTGCTTCTACAATCATCTTTTTTGCATGTTTTATTTGATCACCTTTAACTATTTAGTTTCCAGTTACCTTAATATTGTCTTAAGACATCACCCAGTTATTTTGATGACAGATGTGTTGCGCATAAATAAAAGTCTTTCCTTTTCCCCTATTCAAGTTGCTGTTTAAGTACTAAACACAAATAAACCCTTTCCACTTCGACACCTATTTACTTATTGTGCTTCCCTTGCAAGATCACACCCAAACACACAGCATGTGCCAACAATAAGCATCTTTATTGGTTTAACATACAGACGACATTTCAGATTACATTTTTGAAAAACATTAGTCTGTGAGAAATCTTTTCTCTGGATAAAATTCTTTAACAACTAAAGTGCCCAACAAAGAGAGGAAAGCGACTGTAGTGAGGATAGTCCTCAGTGCTTTGAACCAGCTGGGGTATGTGGGCAGAAGGGCCAGGTCGTAATGGAGCGATACACCAAGGCCAATGATCACAATCATACTCGACTGAATAATGCTGTGGCTAAAAAGCAGCGCTAGCCAAGCTATCAGGGAGGGAACTACACTGTTGGCTAAGTTCAGCCAGTCAGGCTTTGCTGGGCTGGTTTCTGGCAAAGCAAAGCCCCAACGAGCTCCACCAAGAAAAGAAACAATCGAGGCTCCGTATGCGACCTGAGCAAAAGCCACCTCAGGATAGTAAGACTCCGTGATGGCCATAAGTAAAGGAGCAGAAACAAATGGTATGAGACCAGAAAATCCCAGATAGAGTGCTGGTTTAGGAGCATTCTTCAGCTCCCTCATATCATATCGAGCCAAGTCCAGCTCTCGTGGAGGAGGCTCTTCTGGTTGGCGTTTCTTCAGCCTCAATGAAGAACTGTGGAATGGCTGTGCTCTGGTAAGGGATCCTATGGCATATCTGGAAGGGAGCTGCCCACACCTGTCCGCCGTGAGGAAAACAGAAGAGCAGATCTGGTGGCTTGAGTAGACAAATTTTCTGGACATGTGCTGAAGACTCATCCATCTCCGACACTGCGTATAAAGAACACATGTTATGTTTCTTCCTACTCAGTGAATTTACAGTTGTACATTAAAACAGTAAACACCATCAAGGCTAAACTTTGACAACATAGGCAAAATGTGCAGCACTGCAGAAAATTTGGGTGCATCTAATCAAGACATATTTCACACAGGTCTGCACAGCTTGACTAATATTCAAGCTCCCATATCCTGGAAACACTTTGTGATTAAAATGTAGAACAACATTTGCATAAGTTGTTTGCTATTCAAATATGTTGATCAATCTGAATCTTTGCAGTTATGCATCATATGCAACATTTTTGTGGAATGTTCATCTTTGGCTTTTATGCTCCCACACTATGGAACATCCACTCAAGAGACACTCCGCAAACATCTTCTGTTACCAAATGAACACATTTAGCTATTCTTCAGTTTTATTTATTGTCTCAATTAATGTTTTTGAACAATGATTTATTTTGCTTATTTTATTATCAAAATCTTAAATTGCTTGTTTGCTGTTTTATTTGTTAATTCATAATGATCTTCTGTACCATCTATTCTTTCCACCATTTAATTAGGGCTTCCCTGATCACGCAGGCTGATAGTGAGAGGGTGAATGCTAGTATGTGCTTCGTCCGAGTTATATGAAGCTATACCACATCTTTTTGAACGTCTGCTAAAGCAGAATGCTAAACGAATAATTAAAAAAAAAAGAAAAAAGAAAAAAAGCTCATCCTGTAAAGCTCTTGACGCATAACTTTTTTTTAAACAGAAACCAAATTCAGTTGAAAATATGAACAAAACCTTTACAGATTTCTACTGCACAACTCTCCCTGGTGGAAAACAACAGGACAAGTAAGACCAAATCATGCCAGGAAACTGCACAGTATAATAGAGCCACCGGAACCCCTCACTGTAGGGGTCAAGCATTCAAACACTTTCCTCTTGCATCTTAAATCAAAATTAAGGCCAACAAGGCCATCTGAGCAATTATGCAACAGAACATGACAGGATTACATGTCCTTTTGTTTCAAAACACGAAGAGGACCTGAATATAAAGTAATCAGAAGTGGCTCATATGTCTTTTTTTATTAAAAATATGCTGAAATGAGTGGAAGGGAAAGAAGAGCTTCTCTCAAATGATCCTCTTGTAACTAACCCACTCACTCCTGGTGGCACGTTTTGGAAGGCAAATCCTCAGTGCACAGCTGACTACTTGCCTTTAGGTAGGAAACGGAGCAGAACAAAAAGGGTGGAAAGGGTGCTGACAAAGATGAAGAAGATTGGAAGGACGGTAATCACAGGTTTTGTTTAATATGGCATACTGTGCACCAGTATCAGTATAGTTAAAAAACACAGTGCCATATAGATAAACAGTAGCACAAGGCGAGTAGATCATTTATGTCACGATGCATGATGGCAACGACACAGAGGAAGATACTCAATGGCAGGATTAAAAGGATTTGTTTACTGATTTAACTCGACATTGACCTGGTATGCTTGTAGTCTGAATTGTGTCACTGTAGACAAGCTAAAACAAAAGCTTGTTTAAAAAAATAATTAATAACCGAAACGCCTAGGAATAAGCACACAGTTCCAAATGCACAAATTAAACCATGCACTTTCTCCACCTACAGAGCTGAACCCTTTAAAGGTCATCAAAGTGTGGACTATCGAGGAGAACTTCAGGGCCTAGGTCCCCATTAGGGACAAGTTGTCCATGGCGGTAAGACAGCTATAAACAAAACTTTCTTTTCCAATTGGTCCTCATCTGTATGTGCTCATGCTCTTCAACCCTTGCACTTATCAAATTTAGGTAAGCTATACTGGACTATCTGGACAGTACAGCATACCATTCAGGTTTCTTTTGGTGTAGTGGAAATATTTATGTTGGTCGGATGCTGTACTCTACTTACTACTTTAAATAAAATTAGTTGAAGAGCAGTGTACTATTCAAAGGCTACACACGGTCTTTGAATGTTGTTCACAGATTTAAGAGCTGTAACTAAGTGTGCCACAGCAGTGGTTCCCATCCTTTGTCTTGGAAGCCCATTTGTTCCCTACATATTTAAAGGTTTTCTGTGGCCTCCAGAACCAGGCGTGCAAGCAGCTGTGTTAAGACAGGTGAACAAGTGAATCCCCTAATACGCATAATGTATCAATATAAAAATACCTCAAGACGGTCCACATTTCCGCTCCAACCAAGCTCACAACAAAAAGGTTGGAAAAAAATATGTAGACTGTCTGGTGGACCCTAAGTGCTGATTAAAATGAGAGTACTTCCCTTGTATTTGTTCAGTAAACTTTAGTTAATATATAAATGTTAGTTAGTCACTTAACAATTCACTACAGACCAGGATGTATGTAGGCAGGATGTATGTGTGACTAGAAATGTCCTTGCATCCACAGAATTTTCCCACTGGTAGCACCTTTATATTATAATAATTCAGTAAAAACAATTTCAGGGTTAGGCCTACATCACAATAATTTGAACCACCAACTTCAAAAGACGTAAAGCAACGCAAGCGAAATCCAAGGTGGATTCAATGTTCTTTGCTATCTGGAGTGGGTTGCAGCAGGGAATAGAGGGTCTGCCAGACTGGAGCTAAGAAGCACAGCAGACCTCAATGATGGCCAAACTCAACAGCTAAAATATATGGCCAAAAGTATTGGGACACACCTGTTTTTCAGGGTTTGGGTTAGGCTCTATCCTTCCAATGAAGGGCGATCTTAATGCTTCAGCATAACAAGACATTTTAGACAAAGCCATGCCTCCAACTTTGTGGACACAGTTTGGGGAAGACCCTTTTCTGTTCCAGCATGACTGTGCCCCAGAGATCAAAGCAAGGTTCATAAAGTCACGGTTGGATGAGTTTAGTATGGAAGACCTTGATTGGCCTACATAAAGACCTGCTGTATGATACAACATCTTGTATCATACAACATCTTTGCGATGAAATGGAATGGAGATAGCAAGCCAGGGCTTCTCATCCAGCATCAGTGAGTGAATGTTCTACAGACACAAATAGCCACAAATTCCCACAGAAACTACAAAATCTGGCGGAAAGCCTTCCAGGAAGAGCAGAAGCTGTTATATCTGCAAAGAGGGACCATCTCCATATTAAAGTCTATGTATTTGAACGCAGTGTCACTAAAGTCCCTATTGGCGTAATGCCAGGCGTCCCAATACTTTTGTACACCCACAGCTAGACTTGTGCAGCTCTAAAACTTACCCAGGAGCTGGAAAAGACTGGTCTTCCTAATAGAGCCAAAGACATTGTGCCTGAAAAGCAGACATGATATGATAAACGACATGGATTAGAGTTTGTTTACCTTTTTAATTGCATAAGACTTAAGCTATTATATAAACGTTATCATTGCAAAAATAAAGGACACATGGGTTAGCTAGCAAGCTAGGTGCAGAGTTTACTTAAAGTCAGTTAGAAGTTTAGGACTATGTAGTCTTTCCTTGACTCACCAGTTACTCCGGGTGTTAAATTATACCTTAATCTCCTTTGAAATTCACATTATTATTATTCAACAACGCGCCCCGAGGTCAAAAACACTGCATTTAACCGTGTGAAGACAGCAGCAGAGGCTAAAAAACATGCACCACTCACAGCTCTACATAATAAGAGTCCATTCAGTTCATTATTATCCACTCTTTCCACTATACTCAAATTCACTAAACGTGTCGTATCCGTGCAATATAAATATTTACTTCATATTTTTTAATGTAATCATATCAACAAAAAGCCTCTAAAATGTAACATGTAGTAGACTAGTACACTTGAACTGTAAGGATGAGCACTATGTGGACAAAAGTATTGGGACACGCCTGTTTTCAGTGTTTGTTCCAGGCCTCGTGCGTACTGTGACGGCCAGCATTAATGCTTCAGAAATTCAAGACATGCTTCCAACTTTGTTGATGCTGCTTCTTATTCCAGCATGACTGTGCCGCAGTGCACAAACCAAGCTCCATTAAGACATAGTCGGAAGATGACTGACTCGCACAGAGCCTTGACCTCAATCCCATCCAACACTTTTGGGATTGACTGGATCGGAGATTGCGAACCAGGCCCTCTCGTCCAACACCAACGCCTCACCTCGTAAATGCTCTACAAAAAAGAATGGGCACAGAAAAACCGCGAAGGGGGACAAGCTTCATATTAAAAGTTTATGTATTTGAATGCAGTGTCATTAAAGTCCCTAATGGTAAGACGTTCCAATACTTTTGTCGATATAGTGTACATGTGTTTTGCTGCAAGGCAAAGATGCAATTAGTATTAAAGACTGTATTAAACATTAGTATATTAGTAAATAATAATTTCTCATAACGTAAGACCTTTTAATGTGGATTACAATACTGTAATAAAGTAATCATACTTGTCAATTATTCTATATTGTTTGTAACGAAGTAAAAATGAATGAAGTAAACAAGAAACCTGTTCTAGCCAGATCTACGTTTTAATAGTGGAATTTAAGCATAAAATGGGACATTAATCATTGAAACAAATGAGTAAAATGACATATTAGAATGAAAAAAATGCTAGCGGTATAATGATGCAAATAACCTATAAAATGAACACATAAAACATGTTTTGCATTTTGCTACGTCCAAGGCAGTGGTGCCAACATGCATTAAAAATGTTTAACAAAATGTCTTATTGTAATTGTTTCAGGATATTATCAGTCATTCTTGCAATATCAAGACCTGGCCTATCAACATATTAGAATGGTAAAGGCTTTTTGAGTAGGCAGCTGGTGGGTTAGTGATTAGGGAGTTGCCCCTGTGATCAGAAGGTTGTAGTCACAAATCCCAAGGACGCTGGTGGCACCCCCCTGCAGCACTTGGGTGCTTGGGTTAATTGTAGAGAATTTCACATTGTTCACACTGTGCTGTGGTGGGTTCACGTATGAGGGGGCACTTTACTTGTAATACCAAATAGACTGAACAGGAATTATTAACCACTCTGATTAGTTCATCCTGATTCTCACCAATCAGATAGTGACTGATAGCCGGACTGATAGCAAACGATCAAAGCAGCTAAGGAACATACAGGTTAAGCAGGAGTTAAATCACCTACCCTAAATCTGCATACATACATTGATGGTAGAAAGTGTCCAGTGTGTTCTACCATTTAAGAATCATCTTTGTGCCAATATGTTTTCGGGAAACAGCCTTTTGGGGCTCAGGTTGATATTTCACAAAGCAGATTTGAATGACTCAACAAAGAACTCATTTTTATTCTGCCAGCTAAAATCACACTTGAGTTCTACACTAGCAACAGTTTTTGACAGTGTCAGGGTGGCTCATGTTATCAACAGCAAATTAAACACCTAACCCTTGAGAAAACATTTTTGATTACAGAGTCTGTGTTCAGATCATGTTAGGTTTACCTAACACTCTGAAGCTGAATTTTTGAAATTGTGTCTTTGGAAATGGATACAAAATTGATGACCTTGAAACAATCCGTATGTCAGAACATCAAGTGTCCCGCAGCACATCTTTTGACCATAACTGCGGCTGAAATGCAAATGATATTCATAAGGAACAGGCGTGCTGCTATCTGTGCTGCTATCTGTACTTGAACGAGGATAGATAGATAGATAGATAGATAGATAGATGGATGAATAAATATAGAATTTCTATTGATATACTATTGAGATGGGGATCTAGATTAAGGGTTTTTTTTGTTAAGAGGCTTTATTACTGCTAATTAAATACTTTTGGTAATAGCCAAAGCTTCAGCACAGCAAGTGGTTGTTAAAGACCTGATTAACTGGATCGGGTTTGCTGGGAGCAGGAAAACACTAAAATGTGCAGGGCAGTGAGTCTGCAGGAGCTTTTTTGGAAACACTGCGTTAGATACTATAGTGTGCTGAAAAAATAAAAAAAGTTACACAGGAAACGCTTTACCCCTATATGGTCAATTAAACTTTGTTAAGCTTCTTATTAAGAAACATAATGTAAAGCTATTTTACACCTATCTCAGATCTTTCCTTTTTATTTACGATTTTGGAGTAAGCTGTGGCACAATAGGAAAGTTCATATTTGAATAAAAATCTTTTATTATCGTTTCTCATCCGTATTTCTTTGTTGGTTTTGTTCTTACTGCAGGATTTAACACTATAGACCACATCTTGAGAGACAGCTTCTGTGGGATCACAGAAATAATCGATTTATAGTAATTTTATCATTATTCATTTGTAACAGTATAACATAAGGTGTCCCACATGGCTCAGTTCTACGACCTCTAACATTTTCCAGTGTACTGTATATGTTACCACTGAGAAATGTTATCCAAAAACAAAAACATGGCCTCAACCTTCACTGCTTTGCCAACAACATCACAGTTCAATGAACCAGATAATAAACTGTAAAAGACATGCACGGCTAAATATCTGGTTTAATGGTGAATCTTGATGGTTTCAGAGTTACGTCAGGTTCGAGTTCAAGAGTTTTATTTGTCACATGCAGTCCTACTTAGTACAACATACAGTAAAAACCTTTTCAGCAATTATCCACCAGCTGTGCTACACAGATTTAACAGGACAATATCGACCTAAGGAAATAGAAATATAGTTTAAAGTAAGAAAATTTTTAAACAAAAATAACTAATTAACAGTGACACAAATGTTTAAAACCTCATCACAAGTGATTTCTAAGAAACACCTATAAATGATGTGGACCAATTAATTAACGCTTGCTAAACTACAGTAATGCCCTGTTGTCAAGAGCTAGGATGTTTGCCTATGTAAGTCTTATAAACACAACGGCTGAGATTGTTCGCAAAATTCTGCTAGTGCCGTGCAAAGCTCTGAAAGGCCTTGCACCTCAACGTCTGAGGGAACTGAATCTCTCAGTATGAACCTTCACATCTATTTAGATCAAAGGGGCTGGTTCCCCACTAGTTCCTAGAATTTTTAAACTATATCAGGCGGTGCAGTTTTAATACAAAGTGTCCAGCTTTAATAATCTTCCAGTCAGTGTCATAATGCACAGGCTGTGTCTGAAACTGAACATCTGTCTCAATGCCTTGCTGCCCATGATGTCACAGAAGTCTTAGAGGACAGTATTGTGGTAACAGTACCTGCAATTTGAGACAATTTGATTTGGACATGACTGGGTGGCTTCCTGTCTGAGTAGGCAACATTTGTTATGTTTCAGACACAATCGTAATTTTTTCAGTCTATACTAAAAGATCTGCGGCTTTATTGTTATCTTAACAGGATCTGAGGAATTATGCACATATAGAATTAAGGTAATTGAGATAACTTGTGCTGTTGTGCTGCTGCTGTCATGCGTTCACTCAGATTTGTTGATGGTGGAATGGAGGGAGAGCCCTTATTTCTGTGCTTCCTTATGGCTCTCCTTTTTCAGCTAGGCTGTAATGGCCAACTGGAACTGCTGCTGGCATTTTGACAAGCTTAATATTGTGTTCAGTCACTTCAAACAGAAGTTACTTTCTGTTTGTTCCTTTGCTGTGCTGAACTAATGCACATCCTGTGCGGTTCGACGCAGGTCAAGTCAAGTCAAGCTTATTTATACAGCCCACTATCATACACAAAGATCATTCGATATACTTTACAGGAATAGAATAAAAATAAAATAGAATGAAATAAAAAGAAGAAATATAAGTAATAACATTTTACATAGAAAATCAATAAAGGAAGTGCATTGGAAGTGCCAATGCTTAAAAGAAGTGTAGTTTTAACATGTAGACTAGTGTAGTTTTAGCAGTTTTTTAAAGCTACAGTTGGTGCAGATGTGATACTGATGGGCAGTTTGTTCCAGCAGTGAGCTGCATAGTGACTAAACACCATTTCACCATGTTTAGCTTCAGATCTATTCACCACTAGCTGAGCAGCTCCTGCAGATCTAAGAGATTATATACATCAAACATGTCAGAGATGTATTTAGGGTCCAAACCATGTGACTTGTACACAATGGCTAATGCTTTGAAATCAATTCTGTACCGAACTGGGAGCCAGTGCAAGAACCTGAGAATTTGAGTGACATGAAGGACCTGAGGATTGATACGATGTTTTTTCTTGGTTGTGGTTAGATCTCTGGCTGCAGCATTTTGCAAAAAGATGGAACTGTCTAATTGCGCCAGATCAACCTTCATAGTGTGTTCCATGCTGGTCAAACATTATGGAGCCTCCTCCATGTGCCATTCATGATCCTGTTCTGACAAAGATCTGCAAGCCCCACTCAACCTCCTGAAAATAATTCTTCAAACCTAGACCTCAGGGACCTGCCTCAGACTATAGAGAGCTTTACATTTTCACACAATTATATCCTAATGGTCACAGATCACAGATTAAATTATCATTCACACTTGAACAGGCTTTCATTGAGGACTGGTGACCTGTCCGAGGTGTTTCCCTTTAATCCAATGAACACTAGGATAGGTACTCCTGCAACCCTGGGTGGGTGGGTGGGTGGGTGGGTGGGTGGATGGATGGATGGATGGATGGATGGATGGATGGATGGATGGATGGAT
>JBBJLR010105486.1:0-20000 GCA_037577145.1 Brachypetersius gabonensis | reverse complement strand
CAGGGGACGTCATTTGTAGTGTGAACAGCGTGTGCGTTGAGGGTTTCGATCATCAGCAGATTGTTGACCTGATTCAAACCTCCTGTCTGCTAAAGTAAGATTATTATAAAGTATGACAGTAAACTAATGGTGTTGTAACTAAACTTTACAACTGAAATCTTCAGTATTTTATTTTTGAAAAGAAAACAGCATTTTTTACATTTACATTTTTTACATTTCATGATGAACGGGCCAGTAGAAATGCTCTATTAGAATTGAGTTCAGTTCAGAGTTCAGCCACAGGCTTCTGGTCCGTGTCTGGATTATGGACTAATTGGATTAATTTCTATTGTGTTTTTTTTTTTCATAGAATGGAGATTATAAGGGGCACTACAGTCAAACAAAAAGAACTTCAGAAGAAATTAAATCATCTAGAGGTAAAAACCCCCACCACACTTGCACATGTATGCACGCCTCACTCTTTTGTGTTGATTATGTTCTACATTCAGTGTTCTGTCTCGTGTCTCTTTCTCCTTTCATGTCTGTTTAAGTGGTTGATTATTCAGCGCTAACACTGACAGTACTTCCCCCTTCGTGCTGTGAATGTATGTGTTTGTGTTTGCGTGTGTGTGCTGTTTCGGGGAAATGCACTGATTCTATTCTGACTGCATGCTGTGTTTTTTCCCCACACTCACAGTGGCAGCTGAACGAAAAGTGGGCGGAGCTGAAGATGCTTATCGTGCAGGAAGAACGTCTTCAAAGAGGTGTGTGTGTGTCTGTGTGTGTGTGTGTGTGTGTGTGTGTGTGTGTTTGTCTGTGTGTAAGAGAGCGCAAGATTGAGATGAAGCGAAAAAGACTTGGGGGTTCCCATTCGATAGAGAAGAGCATCATTTCCTCTTAAAGAGACTTTTTAATGGACACTGCCAGTGTTCCTCAGAGACAGAAAGACACTTACAGAGAACACACACTGAGCGCAGTCTGTTGAACAGATGACGGAAATCAGTTAATGAAACCGTGAGTTTATACCACGTCTGTTTGAAGTCGCTCCTGAGAACATGAGCTCTGGCGCTTCAGCAGCTGCTCCAGCCTGCAGAACATCTACACAACTCACGGCTTCAATATAGAGTCAATACACACATTCCAGATCCAGCCAGAAGGCATGACCCAGCAGGCAGGACTGTGTGTTAATGCCAGCTTTTTCACCCCTTACATGGCCTGTGCCTTCTTGCCAGTCCAAACCTTTCACCCATTCCTTTAACACTTGGATTAGTCATATGGCAGTGTAGCTCATGCGGTCCCTAAATAAGCCTTAGGATCCAATAAGCCTGGGTCTGAAAGGGTTAACTAATTGGTTTCACATCAGTTTCACTACATTTTCAGTGGCATATGTTAAGTATAGCTAGTTTCCCCCATTAACAGACTAAACATTTGTTAAAGCTGTTTAGTGTGGAAAACACTTAGCCTCGAGGGACAAAAAAGTAATATAATTAATAGAACATTATGTTCGAACATTTGATTAATTTATCGTAAAGTACATAATGTTGGAACTGCACATAGAATTGCTGTTCTCAATGTATTCTAATGTGTTTGCAGACAAATTGACCTTTTATATTATCTAATTGATGTGTAATAGTGTGGAAGCATTAAGTGTTTGATTACAGTTTGAACATTTGACAGATTTTACAAACATTTTTATTGGCTGGTTCCATTGGTGATTGGTCTTATACTCTTTACTCTATTATTGTATTAAATGGGAAGTATTCTGCTGTGTATAAAAGAGAAACACATACAAATGATGGTAGTAAGTAGGAATGAGAGCTGCAGTGGGAGTCACAATATAATTCTGACTTACCTTGGCACTTGCTGGAATATCAGAACAGTTATTATTTTTCTGATTCCTGGTTCAGTAGTGGGATCAATCCCCCTCTCATTTGCACAGGGCAGACCACATGATTCAACATCTTTTAAGAACTGCAGTGATAGAAACAGCACCATCTCATGGATTAAGACAGAAATGCATTTTGTTCATCTTGAAGTTCAAGGATGCTTTGTGACTGGTTTTTTCTGCCTTTCGCGCTGTGATAGCTGGGATATGGTCAAGTGACAAATGGTCACTTTACATATTCGGGCCTCCCTGTAATGACACCCATGTTCATGCAAGGATGGACTTCAATAACACTCCAACCCCCATCCATTATATACTAATGTAATATCAGAATCAGAGAACTTTTTTGAGATTGGAGGAAATTGCTTATGTAATGACTGCAGGAAACAGAGACAAAGAAACAAAAACAATTTTAAATATAAAGTCTAAATAAAAATCTTAAATAAAAAATCGATAGAAAAAAACTCATTTTGAAAATACGCTATGCTATACACAAAAAACGGCAGATATAAATACAGTAACCCTGCAGTTTTATGCGGATCAGGAGTCACAGATTCAGTCACAGATTTTTTTGGAGAACCGGAAATCCCTACAATAAAGAGAAACTGCAAATATCCTCCGCCTTTTTTGCTTTTTTGTGGCAATAAATCTATTGTTTTGGATGGTTTCACACAAGGGGACCCATTCACCTCAGTAATAATATTGAGAAATAAAAAGTAATATTGACATAAGTAGTGATATTACTATGAAGACTATTGGACATAAGACACTGCACATTATGAAATGATTCAGGACCCATTTAGGAAACGTCACATGAAAGTGCACATGGTAAGATAACTGCAGATGAGATATTTCACATAATATGCTGACAGTACCTCTCTCTCTTTGTTTAGGTGACTTAAGCAGCACACATTCCAGTTTCTGCCCTGATTTGGAGCGTCCCACCCTGAATGTCCCATCATGTTAGACTCTTTAAAGTCAAGGCCCAGTGAGGGACATGGGAGACACTGACTTTGAACTTTTCCTTCTCAATCCGTGGCTCTGTCTGCTGCGTTCTCTCGGCCAATTTCCCAACTTACCAAAGACATTCAAAGGCGAGACCAGCTGAGCACCGGGATGACTAATGGACTACTAAGCACCTACAGCTATGTACGTGTTTGTTCTTCACACCAAGAGGAACACGAAAGACCAAGGCTAAGCGTTTGATTGTTTTGTACAATGTGTCAGTAATCGTCAAACTCAGTGCAAAGGAACAGCATATTGTCTGTGAGCTGGACGGTTTTAATTTAAATATTTATTTGTCGGTCCAAATGCTCTCTGTGTTTCTGTATAAAATTATATATTTTTGTATTTATACATTTATTTATACCTAGACTATTTATGGTTGATCCTGTGCACATAATTAAAAGTGCTTATCATGGCAGCTGATCTTATTTTTGTGCTCGTTGTCACAGGTCAACCGTTTTTTCCCTTTCATGCAAATTTGTGGTCTGTGGAGATGATTGCTGATAACGTGTGGTGGAATCTGTAGCTGAGCTTGTGCATTTCACACACACTTTGCAATCACAAAATCTCTTAATTTTACTCCTACAGTGTAACGTCTCTCTCTCACACACATACGCACATAATTTGAGTCATCATATTTGTTTTATGACTGACACTTTTATTTCTGATGGAACTGAACTGAACATTTCGAAATGCCATTTATGGAATTTACGATTACATTTTAGAGCAGCTAACCGAGGAAGATGAATGACAATCGGACTCTTGTCCAAGATTTTATTGCTTTCCAGTCTAAAATGAAGACACACACACACAACATTTTCCAGCTATATTAACTAAAGGCTTGAAAACTACAGTTGAAAAATAAAGAAACCGAATCACTGAGATAGAAAAATAATCAAGGGTTTAAACAAGCTTCAAAGCTTTACAAATGTTGAGTTTTTTAAGAACTCCCTCCCACATCACCCTCATTGCTCTGAAAGGTTCATCACAGCATCAGCAGTTAATCACCCATCAAAGGCAAAAAAAACCTGTTATGTTAGTTACATATATTTGACTTGACTTCCGGCAGTTATTAGGGGGTCCGCAGAGGGCAGAAAACGGAAATGGAACTTTTTATCTCAATAGTCTGTGATCATTTTAAACATGATTCATAATATTCCTTTGTTAACTGGTTAGATTACTGCATTCGATTAAGGCTGGAACTCAACTAATACACCTGATCTATAGGTGGCAGATCTCCTGGACCAGCCCTAATCAAATGTGTCATTGACGATGAGGATGACAGAGAAGAGCTTTTCCTCACAACATAGAGATAAATAGTAAACTTGTGTCCACTCAGGGAGTTGAAAAAGAGGAGGTTTTGTTGCGAAGACTGTAGCTGAGCTAGTGGGTTTCACATACATCATACAATCACATCTAACACTGGGCAGGAAATGGTTTATTAGCACGTACACACTCAGCAGCCACCTTTCACATTCTCAAGAGTGAGTCATTTTAAACTGATGAAGGCATTTGATAGTAATTATAGAGCATGACTTTATTACAGTTTAACATGTTAGACTTCCTTTAAATCCCAGTTTTATGACTGATCCTCTAAACCTGTTCTGACCATGATATTCTGTACATATTGAAAATTCTTTGGGTTAGTAGAGTGAATACTGTGTTAGCACCAGTCTTGTTCTACCAGGAATGCACACTGTGTATCACACACATATAAATATAAACACACACACACACACAACACATTTACGTGAACCTCTATCCTCCACTCATTATTAGCTAACACTTAACACTTGATGTTGATCTTACACCTGAGCGCATGTGATATGTTTGGCATTCTGAAGTTTTTCTGTGGTTTGATGAGTTGGCACAGGAAGTATTTAAAAATCCTTTTTTCATAACTTTATTCATTCAACTTTTTAAAGTCAGACCTTTTTACAATCTGCATTATATCCACATAAACAGGGTTAAGTGCACCCTTTATATAATGAAACTCACGGTTGGCCAGTGTACTATAAGTCCTGACAATATTCATGATATATAAAAGCATATTGTGACAAAGCAAATTGAATACAAAATTACTTAGAACTGGATAATCCCTGCAGAACAGGGATTACTGGATAATGCAGTTATTTAAAGAAAACTATTTTTTTGATGCAGTATGCTCAGTCCACACATACAAACTAAGTTTCAGAAACAACCACTTCTGAATTCAACATTTTAGTGATGTTACTAAACGTTTGCATTTATAGCTTACATCAGTTTAGGTCCACCCATGCACTATAAAATATGTTGGTCAAGAAGAGGCACATTAAAAGGCTGGGGTCATTCAAATATACACATATATACATAGCAGCCTTAAAGGTTCAGTGCCAAAAACAGGCCTCTTAATTTGCCCTGGGTAAATAAAACCATTCAAACATTGTGGACTTCTTTTCCATGAATGTACTTCAGGAAAAAAAGTTAAACTGAAAAATGTAGTAGTTGGTCCTTTAAGAGTATAAAGGCATTTGTCAGAAACAATGTTCTCTATCTGGGCAGGGAATCTGAGTAGCTCATCAGCATGTCAACAGGGCGTGAGAGCAAGTGTGTGTGTGTGTGTGTGTGTGTGTGTCCAGTGTTGTCCTTGACCGCTGAGTGTGCAGGAGGAAGAGAAAGCCACAGATAGACACCAGTTCTGAGTGTCTCTAGGGCAGGAAACAATGGCTGGCCATCAAATGATTCCTCCACTACTTCCTCCACAGGCCACTGACCACACGCCTGAGGCTGAACCTCCAACTGGACCTCAGAGCAACAGTAACCAAGGTAAGAGAACCTCTGAGCAATCACAGCTGAGGTGATGCACTTCACCAAAACCTCTGCCAACAGGAATTGACCAGGAATTGTCACTTGATCTTTGATTTCTCAGTTGGCATTACAGAAGAGCTCTAAGAAGTCAAAGATTAAGATGTATACAAAATAACTCCAGACGGTTTAATGGGAAATACTCAGAGTCAGGACTGTTCACAGTGGTGGTGATAGAAACCATGCAACTGAGGGGTGTAGTGGTCTAAAAGTGACCTTAATGAAAGTTATTAAACACAATATAGTTATGAAAGATGTGACACCAGTTTTGAGAACATTTTTAAATACATTAAAGGTGGAGAGGTGCACGCATGACATTGTACAGCAAAATACTTTATAGTGATTTTTTTTTTTCAAATTTACAGCCAATTTACCATCATCAACATTACAAACAACAACTAAGAAGACACTTTACGTGCTTTGGACATTTTAGATAAAACAACACCACTGTCATTTAACACAGGTCGTATAGAACGAGTAGGTACGTTTCTGTACAATGAGCCATTAAAAGCACTTTGTTCACATCTTGTTTGGATTTACTGTACCTTTACTGCATCACTTATGGGGTCCAGTGGGCCAGAGGTGTCCCAAGTGCGCATGTGTATAAGGGTTCAGGGATTTATACATTCCACTGCTTTTAACAGCCTTTTAATTGCAACATGTTATGTAACCAGAGCACGCTGTGGGAAATGATGAAAGGAGTTTTTAGCGCAGAGCTATTCCTCTGCCGGAAGCCTGCAAATTTGCTTATTCAAATCAAATTAAAATTCCACAAAGCAGATTTGCATCTTATGCCAAGTGCTGTACTATCCAGACATTTGGTTAGTCTTTTCTATTCTGGACCCGACATGTCCCACTGGGAAACCAAGGACAAAGAGAGGAACTGGCAGTTGATTTAAAATGCCTTTTTCTTTGTCTTGGACTGATAAGTAAAGCTTGATGAATGTTCAGCATTTTTTTCTGGACAAAACTCTAAATGGGTCTGTGCTTACACAAATTCTTTAAAATGAATCATTTAAGTCAAGCAGGCCATAAAGATCTCAAGATATCTTTAACCAGTAGAAACTGAGATTTAACCTGACTGGCCTCTGTATTTTTAGAAGCACCATATTGGTGTAGAGTTACATTTACATTTATCAGACGGTTTTATCCAAAGCTACTTCCAATCCCTAACTACAGGGGACAGTCTCCCTGGAGCAAATTATGGTTAAGGGTCTTGTTCAAAGACCCAGTGGTGGTGCTGAAGGTAAGATTCGAACCCATGACCTCTTGGTTCAGAGGCAAGTACCCTACCCACTGAGCTACCTCCACCCTGGAGTTGGAGTCCGTTGATGCACATGTGTTAACCATCCTCTACGCATTCGCTATTTGTCCATTTCTGATCACAGAGAAGCTATTGGCTGAACAGTTTTGACTGGTGGGCCACTCTAACCCAGCACTGACACAGAGGCCTATAAAAACCTCTCAATACGGATGTGCCTGATACACATACATCAGTGCCGTACACTTCACCATGTGTACCAGGTCACAGTCTCTGGTGTGTTGAGGTTCCTGTGGCCTGAGACTGACTGATGATTATTACTGTAGGAAGGAGCTGATCTGCCAGTGACACCACTGAGGTACCTTTGATCAAGGTACCATCCCAACACATTGCTCCACAGGCGCTGCGCCACAGGCTGACCACTGCTTCAGTCATGAATACAGAGAAAGAGTTTCCTACTTTTCGCACTGTGCTGTGTTTCTGTGTGTTCATGCATGACTGTTAGGGTCACTTTACACTTTAGAGTGTTCATACATGACAAAATTGTCCACTGCACACTTTACAGATGGTCCTTAAGTCCTTGAGAAAGTTCTTTAGTTGTTTGTAACAATCCTTCCTCTTAATTTAAATGCGTTTAAAATGTGCAGGTCTGTGCTAAAGTCTTGGGCTCCTGTGGAAAAATGTTTAAAGTAATTTATCTGAGCAGAAGCGAACTTTCTGCCAGCAAATACACAAATACACAAACCTTTTGTGAGGTAGTTGGACGATTCCAGGTTCAGTTCCAGATTTCCCCTCAATGACTTTGCATGAATTTGTGAAACTCCATTGTTAGCTGCTGATTGAATGTAATGAAGTATCAGTTGAGCTGAACCACTAATTTGGGGTACTTGATGAGAACTGCAGTGTAACACTGGGCCTATATGAAGAGATGTCTGGGAAGACATGCACCAAATCACAATTTACTGAATTTTGTGCACATATTCTGATATTAGCTTTCATAGCCTTGTACTGCTCAGCTAAAGAGGTTTTAAATATGATGTTCCTGGGAGTCTAGACTGTAATACTGTAGTTGAGGGGCTAAATGACAGATGCACAATAAACACCAGTACAATAACACATCATCATGTCTCCCACACTACAGTTAAAGCAGAAAAGCATTTTTTTTCACTCTTGGTTTTGTTTTTTACTGATACAGCAGACTTTGCCCCTGCGAGACAGGAAGTGACATCAGCAGATCCGACAAGTGGGGCAGACATGGACGATAGAGAGGTGGAGCAAATGAAGGAGGAAGAGGAAGCTCACATCAGCACTTCAGGAAGACAAAATGAAGACGAGGGAGAAGAGCAGGAGGGAGAGACGGAGGAAAACGGGGAGGAAGAGGAGGAGGAGTTGGGGAACTGGCCACAGGATTTTCCAGTCACAGGTCCAAGATCAGACAGGAGCAGTGGGCAGATCAGTGCCCCCCCAGCCTCTAAATACAACACAGTGTGTTACAGAAAGATCAAGAGAGGAAACACCAAGCAGAGGATTGACGAGTTTGAGTTCATGATGAATGTGTAGCAGTGATGACTGTGAGCCTACACACACACACATTCACACAAAGACCACCACCACCTACACACACACAAATATAAACACACACACAGATCCCAGCCGCCCCACCACACGCATCACTTATACACATACAGACACAAACACAGACCACCAACACAAATACACACAGATGCGCGCACAGGCACATAGACACACAAGCACCCATACGCACACACAAAAACACATTCACAGACCACAGCGGATGTATGCACACTCATACAGACTCCTGCACCACACACACCCACACACACACATGTTCGGTATTACTAAATTTGTGAGATCTTTTTATTAACTGATTTAATGCTGTATCTGAGTAATAATTCACCCTAAACCTAAACCTGACCTAAAGCTGCACCTCGGTAACCAAAAGCACTCCTTTTTGTATTTTTAAGTTTGTGGTTTAAGTTTCCTTTAAATATGAGGATATTTGGTCCCCACAATACACACACTGAGGTGTGGCCTGAGAACGACTGAGTACTGCATTAACACTAGGTAATGATAATGGAGTCATTATTGGACGTCACCATTTTGATTCAGACCCACAACCCAGGAGAAAAACTGTCTTCATAATGTATTGATGCAGATGCAGTGGAAATAAAGATCTTTTTTTTCAGTAGAATGCGTTTGTCTGAGAGAAACAATAGAATCTGACCAGTGATGAGTTTGTCTTGGAGGAGTATGGTGTTTGTGTGTGGTGGGCTGAAGAACAGAAGAGAAAACAGTATACAGATAAAGAAGGTAGTTATGAGTGAACTATATTATTCAATTTTTCTGTAATTAATGCTAGACTTGCATTCTCATGGCTGAGTGTGAGCAGCACTTTTCTGTAATATCGAAGGTCAAATTTTTCATAACTTGACTATGTTTTGCTACTAAAAGTGTTTACAATTTGTAAAACATATAAACGTTTGTGTTCTCACTGGATAAGAGTTTGAGTAGTTAACTTTCTGATGAACCCAAACGATTTGTGGGTCAACTTTGGACTGCACTTCTGGAGAAGATAGCTGGTGACACATAGTCTAATAAAGTGAACATTGTCACGACTGGTGGTTTGTATTACCTTTCACAGACACTAGATGGCAGTATCATTCTTTATTTATTTTCCCTCTATAAACCTGGTCCCTGAATCAGAATCAGAATAAGAATCAGAATTTCTTTATTGTCATTGCAGCAGCTGTACAAGGAAATTTAAAGGTGTATTTCTCTTAGTGCAAAAAAGTAAAAGCATGTGCAAATGTGAAAGACTTAGAGTTTCTAGAATGCAGAATATGTCTTGAATATGGCATTATGGCAAGAATGTTCAAAGTAAATGTTGCATTTGCTTTCTTCTAAAGTTCACAGTTTCACATTGGTCCCACAACTAATAGTGAAAAGTGATTTGGAAAGGCAGACCTTGAAAAAACATAAAGCACTATTAGTGTAATGTGCCTAGGCCTAGTCCTCCTTTTTCACTTCTGTCAGAATGAACATGGACTAAACACACAGGCCATTAGAAACCCCATCAGATCAGCCACAGGCTGAAGGAGCACTCCAATGAAGCACCAAGCAGATTCATGGCATGAAAGCGCTTCAGAGATGTTTATGGTCTACCTCTTAGACTAAAGATGAATCTCAGTCAGCCAGTAACCATAGCTTTTAACCTGGCGAGACAGATGAGGCCTGCTTATATCCACGAGCAACAGTCACATGTATTGTGTTTACCCTTCATTCAGTAATCATGTGGATTAGCAGCCCAATGCCAGCACACTCACCGCAGTCAGATGTTTAGCTGGACTGCACTAATTGCTCTGACGCTAGCTGTGACCTGGTGGCCTGTTTATCATTTGTTCTGTGTGTCGGGCTTTTTTTTTTACCTTCCCAGTTGTCTCATTGAGGGGCTGTTCATCTCCCACTAATGATCAAAAACTCTGAACTTTACTGTCCGCATCCAAATTCTTATATTTTAAATGACCTGATTAACCAATAATCCAATATTACCATCTCTTGTTATGATGACACTCCATTGACCTAAACGCTTTTGATATTTTGGAGTCATTTTGTCATTTATTTGACTTCCATCTCTAGGTATTTTACTTTCTCTAATTATTTATATCACCTGTGATCATAAAATAGTGGTCAGGAGGCTGGGATAGCCATGGCAAAAGCTTTTGCTTTTGTTATGGTTTAACCCTTTTTGAGTGGATTTTGATGAGTGTTTTGAATTGTGGTCCTGTTAGGGTTATTTTCCATCTAAACTTATTTCCATTTGGTTTAATACATTCTGTAATTATTATATTAGAATTATATAAAGCATAACATTTTGAGCGCTTTAAACATGTAGAAACTTCACTTTATTTCACTATCAATATACTGTGTGTGTGTGTGTGTGTGTGTGTGTGTGGATGGGGCTTATTGTATTAGTGAGAGAAAGGCAGTGACACTCTTTTTGGCCCTGCCGGTCTCAGGCGTACCTTGGCCCCATTTGAATAGTGACAAATGTCAGATTGTCATGGCGACAGCGGACCGAGTGTATGTGGCATGGCGAGGTGTCCACAAACCAGAGGTCAGAGCAACTTCCTGGTCAGCGTCCATCTAGCGCCTCCCAACACTCGCCCCAATTAACCTTTGCTGACATAACGTAACAGCTTTTCATCCTTAGCCATATCTGCCTTCTGTTCTTACTCTCTTTCTCTCGCTCTCTTTTCTCCTCTCTACCGCTTTCCAGCAGGTTGCGTTGTGGTGTATAGAAATGCCATGGCTGTCCTGAGGCATTTGCCTGGTTAACTGTAGCCCACCAGCTCAGCAGGACTGAGGAGGAGGCAGAACCAAGCATGTAGGCCCAAAACAGAAGTGTCATTTTTCCTTTACATATTATAGAACATGTTATTAAAATGTAATAGAATATTATGACAATATTCACACAGCTGTCCCCTTACTGCAAATGTAGTTGCTCATCCATATTTGCTTCTTTAGCTCTGTTTTGCGCCTACAAGGCTACGGTAGCTGAAGGCTTATAGTCTTTCATATACATGTGTTTATGATGTACATTTATACACATGAATGAATATTACTAAATATTAGTGGTGGGCATAGATTAATTTTTTTAATCTCGATTAATCTCACTGTAATCTTGGAATTAATCTGGATTAAAATGTCTCATTTGAATTCTGCTGAAGGTCTGAAGCCCCCCCGCCCCCCCCCAAAATGATCCCAAGCCACCCTAAATATATAGTCATTATTCTACTATTTTAAAAATATATATTCAAACATTTCATACAAGATATCACTGAGCGCAGATATGCACTTTACAAACAGAAACAAGACGAAATGAAATGAAAAATAATAAGTCATTATTTAATTAAAATGATGTACTGGCTGTTGAAGCTGCTGTAGGAAGCAGGCGGGCATTAGGACCCAGGCGAAGCTACACGGCGCTGCTTGTTAGCGAGTAGCAAACCGTTTAGTAATATTTCTCTGGTAGCGCCGTTTATACTCAGCTCAACAGAACAGTACTATGAGTGTCCATAACTGTTCACTGCCTAACTTTACTTGTTTCCTTAAGTGAAAGGAAAGTTATGGTGAAAAGTTTTCAGCCCTCTATACACGCTAATTCCTTCCTACAACACTGGAGGCTAAGCCCCGTTTGTCTTTCCGTCCTAGTGACGTCCCTGTTTCACAGTAGGCATACACACATTTCTCGCCCCCTACAGTGCAGTTCGGCTGGGAATACATCCGCTCTAAAATATCAAGGTGAAAATAATCATAGCTTGCGTAGTATAGACCCTTCTCCCAACCCAACTTTGTGAATAGATTAATGGCAATATTTTTTTATTGCCCAATAAGGTGGGACGTTAACACAACGACCCACCACTACTAAATATACTTAATACCACAAAAATATATAAAACAAATAATATTATAGTAAATAATATATAGTAAATAATCATTTAATGTACATCCTATCAATGTGTTCCTTTTGAAAGTCCAATATTTTTTGTTGTTTCCATCAGAAACCTGGTTTGACTCAATCAGTCCTTCATTAAATTAAATCAGGAGCTGCTTATGAGGTTTCACAAATCCAAACAATGGCCGGAGGAATACAAATCTTGATCCTTTTTACTGCTTTCTAGTTTGTTTGCATTTATTCGAATGTTAACTTTGCTAGCAGAAAGACACTTCATCACATGCTGACAAAATGGCTTATAACTATTTGCGTAGGAGCATAATATCCCGTGTAATCTGAGTTTAAACAATAATTCATTCAATACTGGTCTGTTGTGAAATATTCCATCTCATGGAACTTAATTTCCCACAATTTCACTATCAGCTCATCATTAAAAAGTTCAACAACATGTAAATGGTCACAGGTCATAAAATAGCTATATCTGCACTGCAGGTATTTTGACCCCTGATCAAGGGTGATCGGGTCACAAGCAAACAGCAGTAAAAGATCTGATTGTTAACAACCAAGAAGACACACTGTGATCCGATCAGTCAAAATACTTGCCGAGGAGGCCTGGAATACACATGACCTCATATCTTTTGCAGTGTAAACGCTGATACATCCTAATACATCCTGACCAGGACATCACAGAAAAATATATTATTTGACAGTGTGCCAATGCTTGAACAAATGGAGAGCAGCGTTAAAACATCTGAAGCTATTGCAACATAAAGCAAAAGGCAACAACAGCAAGTGGACAAAGGGTGGTCCACTTGCTGTTGTCCAATACATCATGTAGGACAAAGGGTTACATGAACATCTGGTGTGTTTCCCTGAGAAAAATGTGTTGGATTCTGCTGACAGCGATAACCTCAGCTTTACTGTGGTTTTAAATGATAAAGGGATGCCATGGCTTTAACCTTTTTTAACAAAACTATGGTCACACAGTGTCACAGTACATTGCAGTTATGCGAATTTAGCTGCTGTAAACAGAGGTGGTGTGAGATTAAAACTGTGACGAAAAAGTGATGTAGCAACAAAATCTGAATGAAAGTGGTCACATTGGAGACAAATGATGTTGTGTGAACACAGGTGTGAACGCCTGATATGGTGAAAACTAAAGCTTAGTCTAAACAGGCCCTAAATGTCTTTGCAGCAACAGAAATGTTTTATCATTTAACATTTCACAGACTGTATGGGCTGTGTTAGCCACGAAGACCCAACAGTGCTAATTGTTGGGGTGTAGCCTCCCCACTTCCACTGCTTGTTAGCCATATTAGCTCCGGTGCGAGGTGGCCTTGGCTGATCGAAGGCGATTGGGGTGAAAGGGAAATTGTGTAAATTGTATGAGAAGTGGAATGACAAACAGCGGAAGCGTGACTCATCACCCTGCGTGTTTGTGCGCTGTTGTGCACTGATCTCAACGAGGCGCATTCATGGAGCTTCGTCACATCTCCGCCTTCCCCACAATGGCAGCTTTGTGGCTGAAGAGAGTGCGCTGTGGAAAATATTTGGGAGAGAGGAAGAGAAGAATAGCAGTAAATTGTTTGTTTCACACAGCCAGCATTCGGGTCTCCTTTGGAAAGTTTTATTCTTTGCTCAGGGTGGGTGGTGGCTTAGCTTGGTTTTTGTGTCGAGCACAGGGTGGGTTGTGTGTTTATGGGGCTGATTTTACTGTAGTCCCATGCAAGTCAGAGTGTCCTGTGTGTGTGGGGTGAGTTTGTTGGGGTCCTTAAGCACTGGCTGTCCCCAAACACTGCAGACTAGGCCTGTGACCCGGAGCAGAAGAATGTTCTTGTACATAAGGGGGACATACACTGAGTGGGCTTTGATTAAAACACGACAATGAGCACCAGCTTTGTCCAGATTCGCTTCCTGCACTCGGCACATCAACCTAAAGTCAATCCGAAATCAAAACTGACCTATTTCTACTCTGTCTCTTTCCATTTTGAGCACAATTGATTACAGCATAGCATTTAAAGGACAAAATTCCTGTTTTTCTGTAATCTGTCATTAAAATGGATGACTTTTGCACACTTTTAAAAGGTCTTCTGATCACCAATATTTTGCAGGGTGAGACATGATCTTGTAACAGGAACACCTGAGGATGACCATTAGGCTACATCCAAGCCAGAATGTAGATTTAATGAGATGAAAACACTGTGGGAGCGTGGTAGTGGTGAGTTACCCTGACAAAGTTAGCAAAGGTTTCCCCATAAATGTTTGGTTAAGAATGTGGATGTATGTGTGTACTGTGGATTTATGTGTGTGGATTTTGATGTGATCACATCACGTCACCAGAGGGTGGGATCCACCTCCTTCTTTCCCTCATCTCACCCACTATTGAGTAAAAATGTTCAGCTCGATTCTCCTTGATATGGAATCCTATGTTTCATTAGGATGAATGATTTCTGATTTGCTTGAAAGGGGAAAGTTTCTTGAGAAAATTCTTGAAAATGGGTCACATCAACTCACCCCTTGGTGCGCTGTAGCACATGTTAAACTGCACAGCTGGATTAACATCAGTGTGAGCTGCAAGCAAACTATGTTAGACCTTGGCTAAGGAAACCCACATGCGTTGAAATGCAGCACTTACACTGAGCAGAGCTGGGGTTCTTAAAATATACACCAGCACAGGAACATCTACCACCTGAAGGACATGACGGATGAGGTGCAGTGTACGGTGTGGTGTTTTCTGTAGTTAGTTCTTGCCTAGTTATTCAGTGTATATATGCTTTCAGGGGTTTGGGGGAAACACTTTTTTAGGCACCCGAGTACCAGGTTCTGTCACTGAACGTATTCTTTACTCACTTTACTACAACTATAGCTTTTTCATGCACAGTGAAGGGCTTATGGTAATTGTGAACAGGAAATAGAGAGTGAGAGACCTACAGAAACAGAGAGAAAGAGAGAGAGAGAGAGAGAGAGAGAGAGAGAGAGAGAGAGAGAGAGAGAGACAAAGTAAGGGAGAGAGAGCAAACCCAGCACCGGGAAATGAAGGGTCACAAGAGGTTCCCTCAACTGGAGCTCCACTGGGATCTTTTTAAGCTTTGATTGACAGGGGTGTATTGTGAAGCCCACTCCCCAAGCTTATCACCACACCAAGGGCCGCCAAAGAGGTGCTTGTCCACAATGCACAGAATAAGGATGTGTTCACCTCAGTCGTGGCCACAATGGCACACATCTGGCCTGAACAGAGCGAGGAATGCAGCAGTGATTATTCTGCGTCCCCCACACCACCACCACCACCCACCAAATACAGGTGCTCAATAGCTGCAGTCCGACTGCAGAGGCCATGCGGAGGCTGGTGGGGGGTGGAGGTTTATGCGGAGAGGAGCACTTGCCTCCCACAGGACGATATTTTAATTTCTAATTCATTAATCTCCCCCACGCACACTTTCCCAGCTTCAAGGGAGATCAGAGAGGGGTCTCACCCACAGCTGCCACAAAACCCTGGTCCATGCAGGGTGACTTACAGAAGGCCATCAGCGATGCAGCCGTGGTGCCATATCCATTCTACCTGCCTTGCACCTCTATTTTATGATCTATGCCTGTCATGATAGTTATATATATTTATTTATAATTCTAAGCGTACACACATTTACAAGATTCTATTTTTCACTCTTGCTGATGAAATAATTTGTTATTGTGTTAATTACAATAGCGTGCAGAATAGAAGCATTTTCACTAGTGGTCTCAAATTTTTGGAACCCACAGTAGAAGAAGTAAACTAAAAGCCCTTCTAGCTAGTCTCAGTTAGTGAGCACAAGTGCATGAAGGCACAGCTCCATGTCCTCTTAGAAGTGTCTGTACTGGAGACGATGTAGCTACTGTCAAGAGTGGTGGAATATTATGTTCTGTGGGTTTGGGAGCAGTGCATTCTCAGAGAAAATGGTTACAAAGAGACAGCTAAAACACAGAGCGACCACTGTGTACAGACACACACACACACACACACACACACACACACACACGCAGAAGTTTCTGCAGAAGCTGTGCTACACTTGCGTATGGAGTCAGAACAAAACCTTGTATCTCCATTTACAGCCTACATATGTTTTACCCACCTGTTCAACACATGAATTTAATGATGAATAATTTTATGGAAATTATTTATTCTTCTGTGAAAGTATGATAAATAATATAAATAGAATAAAAGTAAGTGTAAGTCAGTGTGTTTTTCTTATTCAATACCAAAGCGCTCCTCATGCCAGGCCAGGCCAGTATTATCTGTAGTTATCTACTATCTACAAACCTGATGTGATAGATCAGAACAAAACTATGCAAACATGGGGAGCATTTTACTACAGACATGTTTGTTTGTTTGTTGGTTTTCTGTGTTTATAAATGATTTTGTATAGTGCATGATTTAAATTATTTGAATAATCTTGGGATGCCTTTTGCATGAACTTCGGCACGATCTTGAAAAATAAGTAGACTATAAACCATGCACTGAGGTTTATGAGGCTTGGTCAGTGTTTTAATAGAGTGACTATTCATCACACAGCCTATAGGGGGCAGTGTCTTAGTGCAGAATCAGCACACAGCCTTCTCAGGCCTTTTCCCACCCTTTCCAATCAATACCGCCTTACATCGGCCAGCACTTTGACCGGCTTTTGATTATGAAACATTTGCTAACTGAGTCATTCATTCATGTGGGAGCTGTGAACTAAGATCTGGGAACTGGGAACTGAGAACATGTTCCTGCCGCATGTTCTGACCTGCTTTACTTCATATTCTGCTTTAAAATTCAATGTGAAAAAGAATTAGTGGGTAATCTGTAGTGCCCCCTCTTTAACCCAATCCCTGTGTTCCTTCTTCACCATTTAATCACTGTCTCTAATTACTTTTCTGAGTGCTGGATACAGACAGATCACTATTATGTTGCTACCTTGAGCTCAGTCTCCATCTTGTCCATGTCTGTGGTAAAATACAACCAAAAAAAAAAAGGAAATTACATGAACGAAAAGAAAAGAAAGAAAAGAAAAGGTGTAATTCATAATCCATTTATCCATCCATTATCTGAGCCACCTATCCTTAACCAGGGTCTCACAGGGGTCTGGAGCCTATCCCAGTGCTCATAAGGTGAAAGGTTGAGAAACACCCTGCCAGACAAGTTATAATCCAGGTTATAATATACTGGTAAAACACTGGGTGCCCAGCTACTGTCCTGATACATTACGTGGTGGTTGGATGTATTGTAAATAACGGCTGCATAAACTATTAAGTGTATTAATTGGTGCTGTGGGCAGCAGTCAATCACAGTGCCTGAAGTACAGAAACGGAAAACACTGCAGTGAACGGCCAGGATTTTTTTTTTGCTAAACACAAACCCCAAGGTACTTTATTTGTGCTGAAATACAACATGACATAAAACCTCACTGTGCGCTGTGCAAGACTTAAATACAGGCTCATGTGTTTCGAGAAATGACCATGGTCAGAATCATAGGACAGGACCATGGGTAGCATGACAAGCTATGACTTGTCCTGAAACTAAATTCAGGACAATTGGAGCTACATAAATGTTTTCCTGTTTAGAAACTGGACCCATGTCTTGCTCTGAAAGGTTCATTGATGTGTAGAGCTGGATCTATCATATCACAAAGAAACTGCCTAGGATGTAGCCTCAACTGAAATAAAAACCTAGCCTTTTTCCTTAGATCGGCCAATCACAATCAGACAGATCTGGAATCCCCCTTCAGTGTCTTCTTTAGCTATTATCATCGATATATGTCTAATACCCAAAGATGACCAAATGTAATTATACCATGCAATTTTAATACAAGTCTCATAATTTTTGATCGCTTTTACTTTTACACTTTGCATCAGTAGACTTAGAGAACAATATTAAAGGTCCCATGACATGAAAATTTCCCTTTATGAGATTTTTTAACATTAGTATGAGCTTCCCTAGCTAACATTTCATAATTATTCCTTTGCCCCCCCCCCACATTTAACATAAAATATTAGTTCATCCAGTGCTATTGAATCTTGAATCTTAAATAAGAATCTGTTCCACTTAATTGATAGGAGAATACACACGCCATTGGAAATCCGCTCTGGGTTTGCCTCCAACTCATTGCATGCAAGTGACGCTAATTGTCGGTGCAAAACCAAGGCTAAATTTTCAGATACAGTATTAGTGGACTACTGAGACCTATATAGAAGCATAAACAATCAGCATGTCATGGGACTTTTAACCAGTTATATTGTATCATACCTCCCCTCTCTCCAGAGCTTATCGTACAAAGCACAGCCCAGTATAAAGACAGTACTAACAAAATGACACCCATAAACCATAAACCATAAAAGAACTAGGAGAATCCAAGAACGGGTGTATAGTTACACTGGCAGAGCTGGAGTGATTTCTCAATCTCCTGGTATCAATACTGTCAAAACCCTGGCACTCTGCCTACTCCCGGCCCACTGTCCCACAGCTCCCGCCAAATGTCAGGCCTCATATTAACCCAGCCGCTGGGCATTGTCTCAATAACACCCCACTGTCTCTCGGCCCAGAAGAACATGAGGGGTCTCTGTGGGAGAGTCATCCAGTTTTGCTGCACATTCAAAGCTACATCCTGGCACACTCTAAAAGAGGCATAGACTGAGCTCTAACACACTCTCAGGCACAGCTGACATCATAGTTGTTTGGGTATTTGGGATATTTTGTGTTAAATGTGGGGGGGATCCAAACTAATAATTCTGAAATGTGAAGGGGACACATCGCCTTCAGATTGAATGGCGGTGAAGCATGCCTGTGCTTGGGTTTTTGTGGAGTACAACACTCTTACATCATACACTTGACACAAATGTTGGATAACTGACTGTGTCTAATTGGTAACTAGTGTTGTCAAAAGACCTGGTACTTCAGTACCAAGTCGGTACTAAAAACATTAAATGTTACGGTACCAGGTTTTCTGAAGTACCGGTGGTACGGAGCACCAGATCAACCTGGTTCTTGCTGCACTACCCGGTAGGTGCAGTTGCGTCTTCTTTGTAAAAGCACAGACATGGCGACCGGCGGTGCTGCTGATGTGGAGCTCGTTGAAAAGAAGGAGGAAAGAGCCGCTTGTGGAAGTATTTTGTTTTTGCGGCTGATGACAAGGGCAACATCACTGATCACCAGGAACCCATTTGTAAGCGTGTCATCGAAGTTTTATGTCAAAAGGAGGAAATACATCAAGCCTTATAAAACACCTCAAAGACCGTCACCCAGATTTAATGAAAGAATTCAAGCCGGTCAGTTTTAATTTTATTTTATATTTAGAGCTTTTGTTATAAAAATATACACTATATTAATTTGAATGTCGGATTGATATAAACATTGCCATTTGCTTAGTTAATCGTTAGCATATGCATGGCTAATGCTAACGCGAGTATCAGAATAAAGTTTCTTTATTAACTATTTAATACTCCTATAGCGTTTAAAACAGCACATAATAGTGTACTATTTTTACACACCAGAGGCTTTTAAATGACCTGTGTAGTCAAAATATGTGTGTTAGAGAACA
>JBBJLR010105442.1:0-23999 GCA_037577145.1 Brachypetersius gabonensis | reverse complement strand
GGTGGAGACACACACACACACACACACACACACACACACACACACACACACACACACACACACACACACACACACGGGCAGACGGCCACAGACACACACATACAGGCAGACGGCCACAGACACACAGAGACAGACAGAAAGACACCATATACACACAAAGACACCAGACAGACACACACGCACACAAGGGCGGAGAGACAGAGAGACACACAGACAGACACCACACAGGCAGACAGAAAGACAACACACACACGTGCACACACAGGGGAACAGGTGGAGAGACAGAGACACACAGGCGGAGAGACAGAGAGACACACAGGCGGAGAGACAGAGAGACACGCGTACACCAAGAGACATTTACATACACACAAACTCATGCATACATTCATACATGTACACAAGCATACCCAAAGATATTGGTAATGGAGTCCAGCAGTCCAGCAGGAGGAGTCTGAGACATTCGTTTGCTGCCAAGAGAAACAGAGTTTGGATTAACGCTTCACTAGAATTATTATAAATTTATTGTTCAGGACCTTAGAACCGCTAATGAAAAGCATTAAAGTAGGTTCTGGAAGAACTGGTCTGGTCTTTCTTCTCCAGTCTGGATAATGCTAACTGAACCAAAATTCTAATATAGCATGGCCTCCAGGAGGAGGACAGAGGCTGATCCCGGGCTCACTCCGACTGGACCACTGATATGCAGGACAAAACAAGGGACCCTTTTGCATTAAAACATGTGTTTGCACAGATGTGTGTACCTGGGTGTTCTGCTAGGCAGTCGGTTTGGAGATGTCTCTCCTGGAACTTTCCCAGTGTCCTCTGAAAGAACCTCGATGTCATCATCCCTAACACAATTAGATTACAAACTTAGTCTTGCATGCTCACACACACACAAAGTTAGTCTTGCATACACACACACACACGCACGCACGCACGCACGCACACGGCAGCATTCTGACTAGAGATGGGTCATATTCAACCAGTAAGATTTTTATGCCAATTTCGTGTTTTAAACAAGTTATTTTCCCTTGTGTTTTTTGTGAAAGATGTGACTGACTCGTCTTCAGCATGTGCAGTTGTGTGGTTAAGTGGGAATAGGTCTGTGACTCACTTGAAGGGTGGAAAGAATATTCAAATAGTAAATATTGAATAGTATTTTGGCATATAGTCCCCCATAATGATGCAATTTATAAGTCTACCAATAAATATCATATCACCAAGCCCCAGGTGGAATACAGATATTATATTTAATATAATGTCTGTATTCCACCTGCATTCCAATTAACTTCTCAAATAAACATTTAAAATCCCAATGTACTCAACATGTGAAAAACACTGCAGAACCAGCACCTACAACCTGATAGCTCACATCACCAATTTCATTATCACCTATTTACTATTTCAGCTGTGTGAACACTTACGGGTCGATAGGGAGCGGCTCCTTGGCAGCGTCCGCCAGCTCCTTCTGCAGTTTGGCTTGTCTGCGCCTATAAACACACCAACAAACACGGTTACACTCCTGTACATCTAAAAACTTCTCTGTTAGAATCAGCAGCAGAAGTAAACATATCCAAAGCAGCAGCAAACCTTCCAGCCCAGAACCACTTGACCATCTGAGACACAGGAGCATCTCCTCCATGTTCCAACAGCCAAGAGCACGGCCAGGAGAGCTGACCCGGCATTTAAGCCCTAATGGAGACCTCTGTCTTCAGCCAGCCAATCACGCAAAAGCTTCTGATGGCTATTCATTCAGTTCCTGAACGATCCTGCCAGAGCACCTCTGTTCTGACAGGACAGTCAGGCCATCAACGCTCTATTCAGCCTAGAATGGCAGGACATTCCCTGACACTTAAACGTTCACACTTAACAGCAATGGAGCCAAATAGGACCTCCTTGTTGCAAAACAGAGTTGGGCCACATTTATTCACATTCTAATAAATTACATGATTATCACAATATTGTGATAGTCAGTGCTTAAACACCAACCACCTGCAAATTTAATTACAGAGCACATTTAGACCCCTGTAGGTGCACCTGCAGCAGAGTAAATAAAATCAAACCTACCATCAGTTTTTAATCTTTGTTTTTGAAGTAGGGGGACTGGGTTAGTGGTATTGGGTTGTATCATCCCAGTTACAAAAAGAAAATGTTTATTTTTGTTATTTAAATAAAAATAGTAAAGTTCTTCTCAAAAGTTTCCCCATAATTCAGTTTGTGTAAAAATAGTGGGTTTGATAAGAGGTTCATTGTTGAAAAATATTATGCAGGAATGTGAAAAAATTGGGTGAAATTCTCCTATAAGCTCTAGCGTTGCTTTCGTCAACAAAAATGAAAAAAAAAGTATTGGGACATTCGACCTTAGAGGATAAAACCGACATTTGTTAAACTGGTAAAAGTCTTCACCTTCAGTGTGTTGGCCTGAACTTGCCTGAATATTTATTTATTTTTTATAGACAGAGTTCCATTTTATTTGCACTTTTTAGTGATGGTTATTTTATTTATTTATTTAAATGTGTGCGCATGTGTATGTGTACTCCGTGTCTGGAATGTATGTATTCTTGAGCCTATAAGGTAACAATAATATAATAAGAGAACTACAGTTTAAAACTATATAAAAAGTTTTGACTAAAAGAAAATTTAGATTTTGTCTATTCCAACAGGTAATTATACTACGTTGACTGGGTTAATTAGAATTGCATTACTGAAAAGAGACTAAACAACTTTCATTTACTAAAACTAGACTAAAATATTTTTGGATAATTCTGACTAAAATAAGACAAACGCTGCTTTTAGTTGTCCGAAACGTGACTAGACTAAAGAGTATGAACATGACTAAGACTAATAAAAACTAAAATGATAGATTGACATTAGACTAGATTGATACTAGACTAAAACTAAAATTAAGACAGGCAGCCAAAAAATACACTAACAAGCTCCACAGTAATGTTCCACAGACAGGGCCATCTACACTGATAACATTTTTGTGAAGTGTCCTCTCTGCCGGATACTGTGTGTGTGTTACAGTGCTAATCACTTGCTATTCACGCCATAAGCAGCCTGAAATAAAGGCTCCTTTACGCAGTGGTTAAAATGTAAATGCTGGAGAATGGGGGCAGAAAAGAAACTGAAGCCCACTGAGGAATGCTGGTCAACCAAATCACAACTGTTACAATGTGACTTTATTGTTGGTCACACTGTGGTTCTTGTGAATGATGTTTTCTTCAAATCTCTGGACACTGGTGTATACTGCAATTTTATGAAACAGGCCTTAATAAAACATCACCAGATAAGAAACTGGGGAGTCACCAAAGACCTCCTGATAGGATATCACCAATTCAATAGCAATGGCAATTCTGTAAGTATTGGGATTCTGTACATTTCCTGAATCGATACTATGATGATTTTTTGACAATGGTGTTTGACCTCAAATTTTTGCAGATAAAATAAACTTGTGGTGATGTACTTCACCTGAACTAAAGATAATGCTAATCAGTTAGGGAGTTGTTTATGGCCTAATTTTCACACGATTATGCTGCCTGACGTCCTATGAATATTCTCTAACCTGCAGTCTTTTTCATTTTCAGCATTGAGCCGGTTGGCCTCCTGAGCCTTTTCGGCCATCCAACGCGTGACCAGCTCCTGGTTGTCCTCTGTCGTTTTGCGCAGTTTCTCCTCCAGAGCGCTGAACGTAATCTGCAGTGCATCGTACTCATCCCGCAGCGTCTGATTGGCTCGCTCCAAATCCGCCAGAGCATTCCGCAAATCACGGCATTCACCCTCCAGCTGAGCTATCTGCTGCTGATACTCCAACATCCTCCACACATAAATACACAATTGTTAAAAACACTTTAAAGGACCATTCAAAAATATTATCGTTGGAAGTGTCAGCGTTACCAAATATAAACATATATCAAATACATATGGTTTTTATTTAGCCAACTCACACTGCTGACTAATCACACCTCTGACCCCCACCCCCAAAACCACCCATCCAATAATACTCACTTGGCCTCATTGCTCTGAATTTCTTTGTCTTTCTGTTGAATCTGATTATTCAGCTCAATCACACTCTGAGCCAGCTGAAACACAAACGCACACTCGCTTTGGGTCATTCCAGACTATTGTGCATGGTTAGTACTTTTACCAAAACACATCAAATACATTTTTCAATCATTAGCACAGAACTCAGTTCTCCATAATGCATTGTATCCATATATTTTACAGCACACTGTTACATTTAAGGAAGTGTAGGGGGTCAAATGGCTTCCATTGTTCATTTAAAAGTATCTATAATTCTCTACGAAACGTTCTCTACAAAGCTTATATAAACAAGTCATTCTGACATACTAGGATGTGTAGGGGCAATATGGCTTCAATCCTTCCTTTGGAAAAGCCACTATATTGCTGTATAATCTTTATACTCTCATTCTGACAGACTGAAACACTATGGACAGATGGAGCCTTGAATGATGGCCATGATAAAATAATAAGAAAAAAAGTTTGACAGGCAGAGACTGACCAGTTAATGTGTTACAGACAAAATCAGTAGCTGTTACTGACCTCTCCACGTTTCTTGTGTAGCTCAGTGAGCTCCTCCTGGTGTCGGATTCGGATCTGAGCCATTTCCTGCTGCAGGGACTCTGCACCCGGGCTATACAAATGCATACACACAATTAATTACGCACACACTAAACATTTGTCCATACTCACTAAACATCAGCATAAGTAGGAACATGAACTGGTCACAGGACATCAACATTAGCCACAGTAGGGACTGGTCGTCAGTCCTAAATATGAACATGTATTCACTTGATTTGTTATTTTCAGGTGTTTTCTTCAACCCAACTGATTGGAAAAATGCCATTAAATGCTAAGTATTATAAATATTCTAACATGTGAGACAATCCCATGTACAATCTGTTCAGAGGGAGCACAGAAGAAGTTATAGACTAAGTTTAGCTAATGCTAGGCAGTCACAGAGTCTTTACAGCTAAAGATAGCCAGCAATTAAGTCTTTACAGTCACAACTTGTCAACCAGGGGTAAAGTTAAACAGCCAGGAAAGGGGTCTCTAAAGTTAAGGCAAGACAGCCAGGGAGTCTTTACTCTGTATGTCAACCAGACAGGGAGATGTTAAAACTAATGCTAGCTAGCCTTATTAAGTCTTTAAGCCCCTACAGTTAATGCTATTAAGCAAGTGAGTATTACATTTTCTGACTTGCATCTAATGACAGACAACCAGAGAGTCTTACAACTACTACAAACACCTCAGCTAACAGGTGCAGTGGCGCACAGTGAGAGTGTTTTTTTGTGGAACTTAAACACTAGTCTGGTCTAATGAACACCTGAACAGTGACCACACTGCTCTAACACTGACAACTGTTGAAATCCAGTAAGTGCCAGTACTCAAGAACATAGAACACCATCTTTTAACAGCTATTTTTATTAGCACCTTACATTACATACTAAACCTGTGCACTCCAGGAGCCGAGGGTGAAGGCAGTGACGTCAGAACAAAAAAGTAACACCAAAAGACAAGTGCAGACAAAGCAAGAGAGCGAAAGAAATACACAAGACAATATTGTTGATTCAGAGCAATCAACAACAGCTACCAAACTAGTTTTTATGCATGCAGTATTATGACGGATGATATATTCTAGCAACAAAAAGTGGTAGGCAAATACAGCACCAACAGTCCAGAGAATTGGAGGTATAATTAATAGAGTATTTACAGATGTTGTTGAAGGCAAAAAAATATCAGTGTGTACACGCACTGTGTTAGGAGGAGGATAGGGAAGTTCAGGGGAAGGGTGTGTTGGTGGTGTGTGTGTGGGGGCACAGTTTATGTTTCACTTCTTTTTGAAGAGTCTAATGGCCTGTGGGAAGATGGTCTGTTTCCCATTCTGGCAACAGAGCTCCATATGCGACGGAACACTTTACCAGGTAGAAGAGGACATGGGAGGGGTGAGTTGGCTCATTCGCAATGCTGGTGGCTTTTTGGATGCATTCTGTGGTGTAAATGTCAGTGACAGAGGGGAGACAGAGCCTGATTATCTTCTCAGCTGTCCTCACTAGGGATGCTCCGATCAGGATTTTTGCCACCGATAAAAGTACTGATTTTTTGTCATGGTGATCGGCCGATACCAATGCTGATTCTGATGTTTCAAGTTTATATAACTGGTATGTAAGCTCTCTGATCGCCATTAACTTTTTTTCAAATAAAGTAATACTATAAATGTTGCCTTTGCTATATTTTTGTTATATTTTTACAGTAATATATCTAATGTAACTATTGTTTTAACAGAGTACTAAATAATCACAAAGAAGTATTTATTATATAGTGAACATTTTAATATGCCTTTACAATGGGGTTGAATTGACGTCTTCAATTGTGATCGGCTCCTAAGATCAGCCAAGTTAAACGAGTACCGATCGAGTCATAAAATGTGATTATCGGCCTACACCGATCTTCGGCCGATCGATCGGAGCATCACTAGTCCTCACTATTCTCTGTAAGGTGTCACGATCAGAAGCAAAAACAATTCCCACTCCAAGCTGCTATGCAGCGACAGAAAATGCTCTCTCTAATGATTCTATAATGTTCTCACTGACCTGAGGTTATGTCTGTTCTGCAGTTCATACTTCTCCGTCTGCAGCCTCTCTGACAGAACAGCCTGGAGGTCAGACTTCTCCAACAACCTGTTGTCTACACACACACAAACACAGACACACATCAAACTGTGGAAAAAAGGGTGGGTAAGGAGTCACTGCACCTGAAGAGTCTGGCTCCCATTTTTTGCCTTTTGCCTGTTGCCTCCAGTCGACCATCAGAACTCACTACAGATGTGCAACAGTACCTGAACTTGTCACAAACGGTCATAGTACAGTTTTGGTGAGTGTGGCTGTATGGAGAACAGGCCAAACACACCAGAACAGACCATCAGCTGTGAGCTATTAGTGTGTTAGCAATATGCTATGCTACGCTGTGCTACTATCTACTGTTGTACTTGTGACAGTATAAACCGGAATCAAACTCCTTATATGTGTTTGCTCACATACATGGCCAATAAATGTGATGCTGATTAGCTCTAGCTGATGGGTATCCAACAGAAAAGATCACTTACTTTTATAAATAAGTTCTGAAAGAGGCCTCATGGCTGTTACGGGTATAAAAATTCATCAAAATACTGAAAATGTGACAATTCCACATCGTGGGAAATAGCCTTATATTAAAGGGGACATATGCAAAACTCACTGTTTTAATAAAGAAGTTACAATAGGTCAATGGGCTATACAAAACATGTTCATGAAGCTCTTTGAACAAAAATCACTCACAAAGAGATCTCTCCAGTTTTTTTATTGACAGTTTCAGTCCCTTTCAAAATGAGCCATGCGTCATAGTAAGGGAATTTGCATAAAACCACTCCTTATCTGTCGAGCCCCCACCCACTAGGTTAGTTGAAGATCAGCCATTTTTGTCTGCTGGTTTTACAGGCATGCATAAGACGCCGAGTACTATGGCTACAGGCAGAGGTAAGTCACACATGAATCTTGCTCTGGGACCGACTTGGGGTTGAACATATAGGGCTGGATAGCGTGTGCAAGTGTTCCAAATTTTTTTGTCCATCTAATGCATCTCTCACTCTTTCTGCCTCCGTCCCTGTCTCCCTCCCGCCCTCCTTTCACCATACATGCTAGAAAAACTGTCACAGATTGAATGAAAAGAAGGAAAAAAAGAACGAACGAACGAACCACTTTCACTGGTGTTAAGGACATGGATTCTAATGTGCAAAATCCAGATTTCAAACATGCCACGTTAGCATGGGATGGGTAGGGCATGACCAGCAACAGCTTATTTGCAAAAATGTGGAAGCTCTGACTAAAGCTTGACCTCTGATTAACAAAACTAAGGCTTTACTCACACTGATGGATGATCTCCTCGAAGGCCTGCCGCTGCACCCTGTCCCGTTGCTTTAGCTGCTCCGCTACATGTCTCTTCCATGTACACTCCACCCTGCGACCTGCCATCCTGCACATGCAAACACACACAGTACAGTGTACAAATTTCACAGGGCCATATCTGAAGAGAATTTGTCTCAATGCTGTGATCATATAACAAGCATGCAGTTTGCATCAGCTTTCGGAATAGGAGTGGCCCAGAAGAGCTTTCAAATAAATGCTTAGCTTTGGTGCAGTCAGCAAGCAGGCTAAGAGTAAACACACACACAAACTTAACTGTATCAGTGTGTAGCCAAATACTGTGGAAACCATTTTACACGACAGGGTCCATTTTTACAAACTGCCTCAGGGGAAGGAGCGCTAATCTATAATCAGTTTATGTTTGGTTATAAATATGGAGGTATCTAATCCAAGATCATTCCTGCTTTGTGAACTGCAGCCCTGGCGTCGTCAAAAACGGCCACCTATAACGCTGAAGTCTAGATCATTATTTCAGCTAACAGTAAGTCAAACCGAGTCCTAAGCCATGCCCACAAGTCTGCTCTACCTTATTGAAAGTGAAAGTGAACACACCACAGCACACAGTGTGAACAGCACAAAATTCTTTAAGGGTTCATGGTAAAAGATTTGGATAACTTAGCAACATATATATGCGTAAAGTACATTCAAATGCCATGATTAACTAAAAACACCTAAAGCAAATGTAACTGACTGGCTTTCACTATTTTGTCTCCAGTAACACATTATTAGGCCACAAAGTCTCAAACTATAGGTTTTGAAGACGACAGATCAAGTCTGTTTATATTATTATATAAGCTTACTTTGCACTGGATTTTGAAAAATTAAAAGTATCATTCAATTCTATAACACCCACACAATTTCTCCAAGGTTACATATCACTGAACAAAAAACATTCATCAAAAGGATAATAACAAGCATTAACAATTATTCCAAATTTATATTCCGTACAAGGACAAGAAAATGGTGAGAATGATGTTTTCGCCTCCCCAGTCTCCAGATCTTTCTCCCATTGAGCTGCAGGGATGAAATGGACTGACAAGTTCGAAACAGCATTCAGCAGTATTTGACTTGTTTTCATGTTTGAAATCGTGCTAGGAAGGTTTGGACTTATTGGATTTTCAGTCAGACAGGATGGCGCAAATTTGAGCTGCTGTTATAAAGGCAAAGGGTGCTTTTATTTAATCATACATCGACTTACACATCTATTACGTTGTACAGTGTATTATTTATTTTATTCAAAGTGACATACAATACGCGGAAACACTCAGCTTCAGGACAGTGCGAGAACCAGAGATTTCTAAGTGCTTAAATCTTTACGTAGGAGTTGGGCAAGAAGACAGGTGGTGCATCAGTAGAGTAAAAACTCTCCAAACATGAGTCTTCAGGTTTCTTATACACAAATACACATTCACACACGTGATATGCATATGCATACATATGATACCCAAACATATACAGATACACACAGATTATATATACAGACAGAATATACACACAGACATTGATATATCCACAAACGCACCTATATCTGATCCACTCTGTCATTGTTATGCTAGGCAAGGCTAGGCCGTTAGCCGAGTGAACAGTCGTTACCTGTCCCCAGCGCGCGCTGTGGTCGGCTCTCTCGTGCAGCGCCGGTGGATGATGCTGATCGGTAAAATGTGCGCTGATCAGATCGATAATCTCTGCTAAACCGCGCTGAACCCCGCTAACCCAAGCTAGCCCACCCCGCTCTCCGCATCCTGCTCCGCCATGTCCGCTCTCGCGCCGCGTCTCTTCCGGCGAGAGAAACGCGTGAAAATGACGTCATGGTGCGCAGCACCGTCACCTGGCAAATCAGTTCACCGCGTCACAGGTGCATCTTAAGAAATTAGCTCACTATCGAAAAGTTCGTTTAGTTCAGTTATACAATTAAAAAGTGAAACTCGTATAAAGATTAGTTACGCACAGAGTGATATATTTCCAAGTAGCCAATTTCCTTTCATTTGACTGATTATGACCTACACGTGAAAGGGAACGGGACAATTCGGTCAAACGTGAACACACCACTGCACACAGTGTGAACAGCACGAAATACGTCCTCCGCATTTAACTCATTCACTAAGTGAAGCAGCAGGCAGACAGGAACACAGTGTGTGGGGACAGTACCTTGCTCGGGGTACCTCAGGTAATAAAAACCCAACATCTCAGAACATTTGAATGCTATAAATGAATTGTATTACAAAAATGTTGGCCTCCTGAAAAATATGTCCATGTACGCACCTAATGCTTGGTCAGGGCTCCTTTTCCATGAATTAATGCATCATTGCGGCATGGCATGGAAATAACCAGCCTGTGGCATTGCTGTGGTCAGTGATGCCTCCAGAAAAAATTCTAGGGGTGGCCAGGGGGTGCCACAGCAAATCTTAATATTGTTTCTAATACATCTGTATCCATTTAATTTGATGTATATGGATGTACAGAGCATATTCTTTTATTAGTTGTTATGTTATGGTAACTTTCCCGCTTAGAACGCTAGTATAATAAAAGGGAGAGAGGGAGGGTGAGGGGAGGATATTGTGAATTTTTAAAAATCTAGACTTCATAACGTATTTACACATAGCATGCATAATAAAAATGTATTTAGAGGTGGCGACTGTGTTGGCAAAGGATGATTTTTGGGTTGCCGTTGCCACTACTGGCCACCACATGGTGGCGCCCCTGGCTGTGGTGTTATGGAAGCCTATGCTTTGATAGCAGTGTTGCCAAACGTACAATATTTATCGTATTTGTTTGACAGTTTTACCCTCTGTACGATGTACAGAGAAAAATCCCATAATGTATGATATTTTACCCCTTCATTTTATGGTTGTTATTTCATTAGCATGACAATGTACAGATCTCTGTTTTTATCCGACTGCACAGACATACTTGGCTTGTTTATGCGCAATTATCTCACGTGCCTTTACAGCCGATCAACGCATGATGGAATACATGGTGACGCACAAAGTAAACAATGATGAGTGGTTTAAGCACGGATTTGCATGGCGGAGTTGCAGTTACAGAAGACGCAAAGAGTAAGTATACGTAACATTGCCATCAGACTTACAGAAATGAATGGGAGGAAGACCCCACCCAGTTTTACTGGTTGGTTAACGCCTGTAGCAGCACTAACAGCACACATTTATGTCGCTGTTGCAACGTGCGAATGGTAGCAGAGATCACAGTTCTGAAAAATCATGCCAAGTCTAAAAAACATAAGAAGTGGTGTCTGGTCCCAGCACAGAAGTCAACACAATGTCTGCAGAAAATTACGCACAAAGTGATGTATTTTTAAGTAGCCTATTTCCTTTCATTTGACTGATTATGACCTACACGTGAAAATGACCGTGTATATGATAGTGTATAATAGTGCATTATACACTATAATATGCGCAGTCTATGATATGTGTTACTAAAGTAGATTTTCTGAGTAACGTCAGAATGGAAATAGCATGTGTACGATAACTTTTCTCAAAATACGATAATTTTAAGCTGCTGTTACAATACTTCAACATTTAAGATCTGGCAACACCGTTTGATAGCAGCCTTCAGCTCGTTTGCATTTTTGGGCCTGGTGTCTCTCGGTCCAGACTGTTTTCTTCTTAGTTCATCATGTAAGCACTGAAACCACTGTTCTGGTGTTACATTTTATTATATTAATATATTATCGGAGAACACGCACTATCCGACAGAATATTGTTTCTGTCATAACTTGAACCTTGTTGAATGTTGCTATATGTTGGACCGTTGTCCATTAAGAAACATCTCATCACACTATGTACCTGTTCACAGCTCCTGATGACAGTAAAGTAACCTTAAACCTTGTAAAAGACTTGACTGGGCCCAGTATTCTGGTGACTTGTGCTACCTATCGAGATGTGCATATATTATAGCACCTGAGGCCAGACTTATTTACTCATCCAGAATGAAAGCCCACCTGTTTCCCTTTTGGTTATTCTATAAATAATAAAAACATTCTGAGAACAATCCCTCCTCCTCATTCATGCATATCCTTTATATTGACATCATTATCCTGTAATAGTTCAACGAAGCCAATTAATTTTACTGATTCACCCAGCATCCTTCGTTTAAATTTTTTTATTGACCCCTAGTTAAGCTCTACGTGTCTTGAGTGTTTAACCTTTAATTTTTTCCATAACAAATGTAATGTTCCATAACAAATAAATGTAATCGTTCTGATTGAACATCTAACAAGCTTAAAAGCTAAACCTGGCAAGATAGTCGTTGACTATATTGGTATAAGAATAATAAGAATAATTATATTAATTGTACTGATTATAAAGTTGTATTATCTCGTGGCAGTTCTGCACACCTCTATGGTTCTTAATAAGGACACTGAATTTTATTTTCAAACAGTGAGAATCGTTTACATGCCAAAAGAGCAAGGAGCTACAAAGAACATTCCAGAAAATTGGCCTGAGTGTGAAGAGAAACTAAAAAAACATAACAAAAAAACATATGCCCCCAGCACACGCATTTAATGTGACCCAAATACTGTGCAAAAGTCTGATGAGCAGTGAGTATTTTTAAATTTTAGTATTACTCAGTGTACTAAATAAAACTTAAAAGAATAAATACAAATAACATTATACAGTAAATAGTGATTTTATGTACGGCATGTTAATGTGTTTCTTGTGAAGTCCAGTGTTACTAGTAATTTCTTTCAGAAACCTGGTTTGACTGAATCAATCCTTCATTAAATTAAATCAGGAGCTGCTGATGGAATTTCACAAATCCGAACAAGACTGGAGAAACCGAGGAGAAACCAGGAACTGAACCTGTGTTATACTTACCAGCTCTCAAAATATACTGGGTTTTTTTTAGTAATAAATACTTTTTACTGCTTTTTACTGCTTTCTTGTTTGTTTGCATTTATTTTAAAGTTAATTTGCAGAAAACTACTTCATCACATGCTGAGAAAAGACTTTTGCAAAGTACTGTTGAACTCATGTGGGGAAAATGTCTGTAGGAGCATTCATACTCTGGAACACTGGGAGCTTGACATTTTGAGTGAGAGTGAGAGGAGGAAGAACACTTGTGAACCTGATGCTCTTCAGGAGACCCCCCACTCCTGCAGAGGTCTGTCCATGCCTGTCTTAAAGTAATTAAAAAATCATTGTAAGTGTTTTAATGAACCATGTACAGTTCAGATGTGGATCTGTTAGTTTAAAATGACCCCATATATGGCCTAAACATGCTGCATTCTCTGCAGTAAACCTCACCACTTCAATAGTATGTCATCTAATAGGAATCAGGTGGAAATTAAACCAAAAGATGGCTGTGTGCTGTGATGATAATGCAGGTATAGGTGATGGCCAACAGAGAGCGACATATCACAAAATAAAGCTTTTTTTCCCCACATTAACTCTGTGACCACCCAACATTCACTTTTCCATAAATCTAGCACATTTAAAACACTTTCTGAACCACAGTGACACAATAAAACACTGTATGATACAATGATGCAGAAAAAATGTGAGAATCTCTGTATGTAACAACACAAACCACAGAATTGTGAAAATTCACCTCATTAACACAACGACCAGCGGCAACACACTCATACTCTTTCACAAAAGCATTTTTGTGTGAACGTGTTATATAAGCATTTTCATTTTTAAACAGTTAAAAAACGAGACACTGATTTCCTTTTTCCCAGTGGTTTTCAAACATAAGCTTTGGAGCTGCCACTCTCTGTAGCGGGGGCGGCTTTATAGATCTTCTGACCTTGACCAGAGTAGTTGTAGCTGTAACCCCTGAGAGGGAGAGGGAGGGAGAGGGAGAGAGAGAGACACTGTATTATGTACATTTAGACTATATTTCCTCTATTACTGCAGGGACCATCAAATGGGTTGGAGGCCATGTTTCAGCCAATGTATTTTTTAATGGCTCCATACATTCCAACTGAGTACAGGGAACCCCTGACCTTACTGAGTCTGAGGACCCACTGATTTTACTCAATCTGAGGTGCCATTCAACCTACTGAGTCTAACCTGACTGTACTGAGTCTGAGGAACCACTGGCTGTACTGAGTTTATGGGAGCCATTCAACATATAGAGTCTGAGGAACCCCTGGCTAAAAAACAATTCAATCTATTGAATCTGAGGAACCGTTGACCCTATTGAGTCTGAGGAACTACTGACTGTACTGAGTCTGAGGAACCATTCACCCTACTGAGTCTGAGGCACCATTGACCTTACTGAATCTGAGGACCCATTCATTGTACTGAGTCAGTGGAACCCCTGACTGTACTGAGTCTGAGGAACCATTCACCCTATTGAGCCTAAGGAACTACTGACTGTATTAAGTCTGAGGAACCGTTGACCCTACTGAGTCTGAGGAGCTATCTGAAATACTATTGACTCTACTGAGTCTGAGGAGTCATTGACACTACTGAGTTTGACAATCTAACAACTGACCTTACTGAGTCTAAGGAACAAGCTGAAAAAAAACATTGACCCTACTACTTTAGAGAACCACTGACCCTATTAAGTCTGCAGAAGAGTTGACCCTAGAGTGTCTGTGAAACCACTGGCCCTGGAGAATGTGGAAGAGAAGGTTGTGGAGAGGCACTAGTTAAGAGTAATATAGATCCTCACCCAGCGTTTGTACGTGGCGATGCTCGACTGAAGGATCCACACAGCATCCCGCCGCCCAAAATGACCAACACTGCTGCAGCCCAGCCAAGATACAGCCCAGTACCCAGCTCAAACCTGCACACAGACACATAGGAAGAGATGGTATATGTCATGTGATTGTGTGTGTGTTTACACCCTGTTTTCTGCAGTTACTCACCGTGTTCCTCCATATAAAGGATCATTAAACTCCTGCACAATGCGAGCGGCATACCAGGAAACAGCGATAAGCACACACACACCTGATAGAGAGGGAGAGGGAGAGAGGTGAGCAAGGTGAAGCACTATGAACCACAATATAGTGAACAAAATGTAGATGTGTGTGTGTGTGTGTGTGTGTGTGTGTGTACAGACCGGACAGTATGAACATGATTCCAGCACTCAGTGTGAGGCGGCCCTTGGCTTGGTCAGACATGCTGCCCAGTTTGGTGCACTTGAGGCCCATAGCTGAGAGCAGGATGGAGAAGAGACCAAGGATCAGGGCGATAATCATCAGGGCTCTACATGCCTGCACATAACCTGTAACGCACACACACACGGCAATGAAATTTAAACCGGTGAGAAACACAAAGATTAAAAAAGACCAAAAACATGGTGGTGTGTGGTGGAGTGCATTTGCACCAGGGTATCAGTTTAAATGTTCAGATTGGGATGTACACAAGGGAGATGGCACCCTCTCATCTCATCCTCCCAAATCATCCACTGAACACCACAGCTGGGAGACAAATGGAGAAGCTAAATAATACAATAATAGAATTACTGTTACTATATGTTTTTTCCTCAGAGCATTTTAGATACATCTGAGTATCTAAAATTCTCTGAGCTCTGTTTGTTAAATACACCTTAAAGCAAAGTCCTGGGAGGAGCATGGCCACAGCCACTTTCTACACCTCAAAATCCAATGAAGGTGCATGCGTAATGTTTCACACACTATCTACTGGACACACTGACTATATTTTCTGGAGGTGTTCAGTCAGGAATCCTGTGGGGATCTCACAAACACACTGTTGTAAATAAGGGTCAGCCAAGTTCAGGTGTGTTCAGAGAACTGTAGACCCAGATATACACATTCATACAAACACACACACACTTGCAGGTGCAGGGCAGGGGTGAAGCAGTGCAATAAGCCAACAGAGAAAATTCACCGCAAAACGCTACACAGGCACACATCTATCGACTACACAGCCTTAGCTGTCCCCACACCACCTACAGCACAACTGTAAATCAGCAGTACTGCAAATCAGAACTATTGTGCAACACTAGTAGTGCAAAATATCACTACAAGTGAAATGTAGCACTACTGTATATCACTATGAGAGTAAATCAGCACTAATGTGTATCACTCTAATGTACTTTCTGTAAATACAATATTATATAATGTATTTCTGTAAATCAGGTCTCCCACATTCTCACAATTCCTGAAAAACAGCATTACGTTATATCACTATTAGTGAAAATGTGTGTCTATTACCGAAGGTGGTGTAGAACAATATTACTGTATATCTCTGTGAAAATCAGCACTACTGTACATCACTATTACTGCACTGTATATCTCAAATACTGCAAATCAGTTTTACTTTAAATGAGCACTACTTATTTAAACACCTAGTGTAAATCAGCACTACTGTATAATCACAATTACTGGAAATCAGCTAATCTCTATCACTATTAATGTAAATCAGCACAACTGTATTATCAATATTACTCAATTATTAGTACTGTATATCTCTGTCACTGCAAGAGCACAGTTGTATATCCCTATTGGTAAAATTAGCACTACCACATATCCCTATTACTGTAAAACAGCATTACTGGAATTCACTATTAGTGAAAACTTGTCTGTCAGTGAAATCAATGTAGACATCACCCTGTACTGAGTGTGCGTCGGTGTGTGTGTGTGAGTGTATTACCATCCAGAGCCAGTAATGAGTCAAACTGTCTGCAGTTCTTGATCCCGGTGCTAGCCTCAGCGCAGGCATACCAGAGATTCATGTACTGACGGGTGGACGTGATCACACCGCCCGAAAATGATGAGACGCGCCAGTAAGCATTGGCCAGCGAGACTCCAGTCAACAGCCAGCCACCAATGCACATCAGAAAACCCAACATCTCCATTGCCATCGACATTGTGACACACACACACACACACACACACACACACTCTACTACTGCTACACAAACAACAGCCTTGCACAGCAGCAGGCCGCAACACACACACACACACACACACACACACACACACACACACACACTAACTGGTAACTACTGAAACCACAGTCCAAAACGTCAAATAAACGCAGAGTGAAGAGTCCAGTCTAAAATTAAGTGCCCTGGTCAAGGAAGATCTAAACCTAGCTCGAGCTTCAGCAAAGGATCTTTAGAGGGTGTGTAAACTGGTGAGAGGACTTTAATCAGAAGAGCCATAAACCCATAAACCTCGGCCCAGCCCACAGAAACCATGATGACACTAAGAAAGGACAGAGGGGGTGAAAATGATGATGATTCATCTGTGAAAGAGCAGATGATATGGGGTATCTGTTTGTGGCAAAGGGCTGTGTGGAGAAACAGATAACACTTATACCCCAAAAATATACACATATACACACACAATCCACTGCCTTATATAAGTGTGTGTGTCTGTGTGTGCGTGTGTGCGTGCGTGTTAGAAAGGTGGGTGTGTTGTGTGCTCACTAGAGGTTTATGACTTGCACTCTCAATGTGACCTGACTTCACTGACAGACATCACTACTATTGCAAGTCACTAAAACACCTCTCTACCGAAAATCATTACTACTGTAAACTACAATTACTGTACATGAATGCTGAGTTACTTCATATAAGCATTAATTTAATTTTAACAATTCTACTGTAAATCGCTGTTAATATTACTGTTAAAAATATTTTAAATAATGTTTAGTTGTTATAATAAAATAACATATTTCATAGTCCTGCCACATACACAGAAACACAGACCCACCAAACAAAGGCCGTGGTGTGTGTGTGTGTGTTTGTGTAAAACTCACCAGGCAGCCCCAGTATGGTTTTGTATCTCTGGCACTGGACAGCCCCCATGGAATTGGCAGCACAAGTGGTCCACAGGCCCTCATATTGTGAGCTGCTGGTTATCACGGTGCCGGCGTGAGAGTTCACCCGCCACACTGCAGAGTTAGTGCTGCTGGACTCCAGACACCAGCCCAGAATGGCCAGGACCAAACCCATCACCTCCACCACCACCTCTGCCATCACTAAAGAGGGGTCATAGAGATATATAGCACAACACACTATATGGAGCCTAAATCAACACTTAAATGTCAAATATTAAATGTGAAGTATAACACATGTATTAGTAAAACAAACATCCAAGATTTTGTTCTGATTTTTTAGGAGAAATGAAATGTTGATGTTAGTTAACAGCTGAGTTACGAAGGTACATCATGTACCTTAAGAACATGAAGCTACAGAGCATGAATCTGAGGAACTCTTCATGGACCACTACCAACGTCTGCATCATACACTGACAGAAAGACCACCACATGTAAGTCTGAATGCAGCTCAGTGTTAGTTTCAGGGGCTCCGAAGGCTAAAAGAGCACTGATTTTAACTCACAGAGATCATAGTCATATGACAGCGTGGCTAATGAGTGGATACTGGAGCGTGACCTGCGATAGACCTCTGCTGACCAGAGAACACCCGGAGAAAGATCCTGCTGCTCACTGAAGTCTTTTCATCAGAAATAAATCTTATTTGGAGATTAATGATGTCTAATCCCCTTAAGAGAAGTAAGAAGCAAAATTAAATAATCAGCATAAGACAGAAGTTCTTTGCTTTTTCAGTTGTCTTCTTTTTAACAACTTTATGTATCTCAAAACTATATAACTTTGTTAGGTGAGCTTGGTCACTCAGATATCATCCAGGTTCATTTATAAATGAACCAATTTTTGGAACTTACCGTTATATAAAGATGCAATTATTGGAGACAAATAAAGATCAGAACAGTGAGAAAAAAGAACGAGTATTAATTTGAGATCAGAAGAAGGCTCTTTCTCAGAAGTTAAATTTAAAAAGTGGTTAAAATCTTATATTGATATTAAACTGAGCTCAGTTATATCTCAGTTATGAAGACTTTTTATTTACTTTGGGCACAGACTACAGCAAGTAAAAATGCTACTGCGAAGATACTAAAGCAACCACATCCTCAAATAATTGAAGGTGACCACTCTTGACTCATAAACTGTGGATAGATTAGTTATTAAGGTAAGATTATTATGAATTCAAAATTCAGTTGTCGGTCAAATGGGCCGACTGCCCATTCTATAATTTATCTGGTCATTCTCTCACACTCACCTGATTTGGATAGCTGGTAAGTGTTCCTTATGTTCCTCGTCTTAAAAAATACTTAGATTAATTTGTTACTTATTAGTTATTATTTCGATGGCCCCAGAAACGATCAAGAGAAGGCGCTGAAATGCATAAATGAAACTGGCCTGAAGTCACCGTGTTAATATTGGTTTTAGGTCAGTAACCCCGAAATAGGGGGGCAAACAGAAACAAGTCAAAGAAAAACCCTCTGAGCATGGGACAGGGGGGCTAGAAGTAGCCAATCAGAGGCTGGGAATCAAAATTAGACATGTTTTTACTCAGGAGTACTTGCCATGTTTTGGACCTTGCTGCATTTGATGCGGTTTATTTGAGTTAGTTATCTGAAATAAGTGCATAAAGTGTGTCCTGCTGGAATGTCCTCACTCCCCATTAAAAGACAAAATGGAGATATGCCCACCCCCATACACAAACTACGATAATTAAATGTTCAAAATGACTGAATAGCAAATCTAATCATAAACAGTCTCCCATAACAGTGCCAGTCACAATGACTAGCCCTCAGTTTGTTTTGGAATAAAGCTTCATGATGGATCTCGAGCATTTTAGAGCTGAATTCCTAATCAGCTTTGAACTCACCAGTTTCTGTTTCAAACTTTCAAGTTCAAATTTTGGTCGAATTCCTCTTTAAGTGTACTACATGGTTCTATGGTGAACAAAATGTAACAAAAAGATTACTGTTATTACTGTTTGTAGAACTGAATACATGAATAAAAAAAAAATACTGTGTATTTAAAATGGATATGGTTAATTCCCACATTTCAGAAGCAAGGTTTCTGTGATATCTTCACTTTTTTCTGTGTTTATCATGTTTCAGATAAAAGATGTACAGAAAAAGTCTTAGCGAGGGCCTGTGGAATCTTGTGGGAACCTGAGCAACACTGTGAACGCCGCTCATAGAAAGAGTGACGAGGAGATATCCATGTGGTTTCACCAGAGACTGAAACTTCACCGTTTAGTCACTAAAGAGACTGGTGTGTGTATGACCAGTCTAGTGAATCATTGACACTAAACTGGGGTCAAAGTCCCTGAACTGAAACCACAGCTACTGAACAATATAGCAGTTCCCCCCCACACAAATAAACAGGGATAGGCCTTATTTCCCGCTGTATTTTACAGCCTCTGTGAATGTTATTGGTATCACTGACCCAGACTAAGTGACTGAGCTGTGTTGAAATATTGAACACTCACAGAACTTCAGTTTGCTTCTTTAGCTCTGGAGCTGCGTGAGGAGGTGGTCAGTCATCTTTAACAGACTTGTGGCTCTGACACTAGATGACACGCTGTTATCCAGAACAGTTATGTTAGCACACCATAACTGAAAGTTTGCTATTTTATTTTTTTTTAGATGGGAACTATATGAATAATGTAACTAACAAGTAATGGAAGCTTATTACCATGCTATTTAACATGTTTAGCAGCAATAGATTAATAATAATAATAATAATAATAATAATAATGATAATAATACATTTTATTTATAGAGTGCTTTTAAACATAAAATTGAAAATTTTTAAATTTAAATTAAAAACACATTCAATCACAAAATGTTTTTAAAAATTACATAGGTAGGCAACACAAGTAGGAACAAATGAAAAGGGACCAGATAAACACACATGAGGGTAAAATAACAGTGGTTAAAGGCCATAAGCAGATTCGAAGAGATGGGTTTTGAGGAGAGACTTGAAAGTTGCCATGTCTGTACAGTGTCTGATGGGTTGTGGTAGGGAGTTTCAGAGGGAAGGGGCGGCTACAGCGAAGGCTTGGTCACCCCAGGTTCGGTGGTTTGTCCTGACAGGTGGACGTAAAAGGTTGGCATCTGCGGAGCGGAGGTTACGAGAAGGAGTGTGATGGTGGAGTAGCTCTGAAAGGTAGGAGGGGGCCTGGTTATGGAGAGCCTTGAAGGTGAGGAGGATTTTGAACTGTATGCGATGGGTAATAGGAAGCCAGTGGAGGTTTTAGAGGACAGGAGTGATATGATCACTCGGAGTCGGGAGTGTGTGCGAAGCCGTGCTGCAGAATTCTGGATGTATTGTAATTTGTTAAGCAGTTTGGAGGGTAAGCCGTAAAGGATGCTGTTGCAGTAGTCGACTCGGGATGTGATGAAGGCATGAATTAAGGTTTCGGCAGCAGAGAAGGAAGGCAGAGATGGGCAGAGGCGAGCTGTGTTTTTTAGATGGAAAAAAGCAGATTTAGTGATGTTCTTAATGTGAGTTGCGAAGGACAAGTTGCAGTCAAATGTGACTCCGAGGTTCTGGACCTGTGGGGATGGGGTCAGGCTGGAGTGATCAAGAGAGAGGTGGAAGTTTTGTGTGAGCTCGGTGAGGGATTTGGGTCCAATGATTACCATGTCAAACTTGTTATAGTTGAGTTGAAGGAAGTTGACTTGCATCCAGGCTTTTATTTCAGCAAGGCAGGTGGTGAGAGTGGAGTAAGGGGGGTAATAGATTTTGTGGAGATGTAAATCTGAACATCATCTGCATAACAGTGGAAGCGGAGGTTGTGACGACGAATGATGTTTCCAAGAGGAAGGATGTAAATGGTAAAGAGGAGAGGCCCCAACACTGAGCCTTGGCCTGGGACAAGGCAGCAGGAGGGGAGGAGCAGTTGTTGAGACGGATGAACTGTTGTCTGTTGAGAAGATGAAAGAGCAGAGCCAGTGATATTGACAGATGATTCTAGGCGGGAGAGGAGGATGGTGTGGTTGATGGTCTCAAAAGCTGCAGTGAGGTCAAGAAGGATGAGAAGGCTGAGATGTCCAGTTTCAGAAGAGAGGTCGTTGGTGATTTTGAGAAGGGCAGTTTCAGTGCTGTGATGTGAGCGAAATCCTGACTGGAATGTTTCAAACAGGTTGTTGGAGTTTCGATGGGCTTTTATTTGAGTTGCAACAGCATGCTCCAGGATTTTAGACAGAAATGGGAGGTTGGAAATGGGCCGGAAATTTGCCATGTCAGGATTGAGACCAGGTTTTTTGAGGATTGGTGTGACAGTGGCGAGTTTAAGTGAACAAGGGACAGAGCCAGAACTGAGGGAGGAGTTACTGATATGTGAGACGAGTGAAGCAATAGTTGGAAGGCAGTCTTTGATAAGGTTGGATGGGACGGGGTCGAGGATGCAAGTAGTGGTTTTAGCACTGGAGATGATTTCAGTGAGTTCTGTGAGGGAGACAGGTGAGAACTGAGACAGGGGCTTAGAAGTGAGAGGGGTTGGGGAAAGGGGGGATGAGGTGTAGGGCGCTGGTGTTAAGGCCAGGTTGTCGTAGATATTTTCAATTTTTTGTTTGAAAAATGTCAGAAAGTCTGAGCATTTGTCAGTGGAGAATGAGTTAAATGTGGTAGTACTGGGTTTAAGTAGTTTGTTTACGGTGGAAGAGAGAGCCTTGGGGTTGTTGGAACCAGAATGTAGTCTTTAACTGTGTAGTGTCCACTTGTCATACATAAACACGCCACAGCACGTAGTGAACAGCAAATTTAACACATGCACTCTTCATTTAACACATTCACCCAAGAGAAGCAGCGGCCAGCCAGGAAGGCAGTAGAGCAGGGTGTGGGGATGGTACCATAGTGGTGCTACTGGCAGTCCTGAGATTCAAGCCCACAGCCTTCAAATTGCAGGGGCAACTCCCTAAACACCAGGCCACCAGCTGCCCCTACTGTGCTTTTGTCACACACTGCTTAAGTAGCACCATCAGGCCATAATTCTGCCTTACATTTTGATTACACCGTCAGACACCGATTTAGGTGGTTTCATGAAAATAGACTTCTCCAATCCTTTGGAGAATCTTTCCGTGCTTGTACCCTGCCATGACTAATACAGAAAAATATAATAGTGTGTACAGTCACACTAGCGCCCCCTGAATTGGGATAGATATTAAGCTCTTATTGGGCAATCGTGCAAACATTTAAACAAAAAAGACAACATTTGTTTTTGCAAGAACCTCACAAAACTGACAATGACATCATTTGGTCCATTTCAAAATTCATGTTGTCTTTAAATTCTTACTTAATATTTACATAATTAAATTAGTCATTTTACCTGTTTAAAAGGTCAGATCATTCACATTTCACTATTTTTACTCTTTGGGTCATTTCACACATTCTGCTTGGATGCCACTTATCACTAAGCCTATTATTTGAGACTCGGTCCCAATGGAGCAAACTTTCCTAACTAAAAATGCTATTTGGAGAAGTTTAGGGTTTTGCTCAGTTGCACAAATGAATCAGAAGAATGGACATTCATGTGACAAGTGAAGTAAAGTGACCCTTTAGACCAATTTTAACACATTTATGATGTGCTATTTTAGTGGTTGGAGACGAATGGGTTAATATGACTCCAGGGTGCATGTCAGGCTTGAACTTAAATAAACATTTTATTTCAAAAAAGAAAAAAAACATTTAATGTCCAATCCGTAGATGCTACAACATTTACGGTGCTGTACAGGTTCAATGTGTTCTGTCCAGCAGGCTCAGAGCCCTGACCCTGCTGAAGCTTGTTGTGGCCATTCAGTCTTGGTTTGGCTATTCAGCTTCTCCATTCTGAGGGGAGGGGGGCTATCATAAAACATCGCACCTCCTAACAAACTCCTGAAAGTGTACATATTCTTAAAGGGCGTGGGTTGGCAAATGCTTAAAAATAATTGTCCCATCAGTAGCTATGGAAGAACATGTTTAGCACCTATTACTGTATGATACTGTATGTGTGTGTAAGAGAGATAATGAGGGTCTATGGTCCATCTGTTTTGCTTGTCTCCTCTACTCCTGTGGCGGTTATCCCTCTAACCCACTAGAGGGAGCCACTGCCCCCTGAGCCAGAGCCGCGACTCCTGAAGTCGTGCCATATCTTCACTAGCGGCTCCCTGTTCTTCCAGATCAGCTCGTGACCATACAGGATGTACCATCTACACACACACACACACACACACACACACACACACACACACACACACACACACACACACACACACACACA
>JBBJLR010105396.1:0-24040 GCA_037577145.1 Brachypetersius gabonensis | reverse complement strand
GCAGATGATTCCAGATGATCAGGCGGTGATCAGTATACTGGTGGTGCTGAATGCTGAGTGGTTGGAACTCCTTTAGCCAGACCCATTGTATCTATGTAGCCTGTCACAGTAAAACATTTTGCCATTTCTTTCATTTAATCCACTCAATATGCCAAAGATTACACAATCTGACTGGAGGAGTATGGTATTTTTGCACCAGTAAGGTGATTAAAAGCAAAATATAAAGAAACTAAACTGCCCAATTCTGGTTCTGGAGGTTTGGTGTCCAGCACAGTTTGGCAGTGCGTCTCCTGAAACATCCTCACTAAACCTGGAGATGAACCTCTGAGGTGAACCAGGCGTGTTTGAGAAGGTAAATGTCCTGGACACCGAACCTCCTGGACCAGAACTGGGCAGTTTTATACTAACTTGTGTGCTGTATCTTATCTATAACAGTAATGAAAACAGACAACAAACATGTGCATGAAGGTGTTCTGGAAAGGTGCACCTGATCTCCTGACTGCCAGATTGCTGCATTATTCAAGAAGTGATTACTGTGAATTGCCAGTTTACGGTATGAGGCATGACATCATGTTGTTTAATTGATCCTTACGTGGGTCAGACTCTGTATCCCATGTCAATACTGACCAGGTTGCGTGTTTGCATTGGTTGATCTTTTATGTTGACTAAAGTCTGCCAAGCCATGAAAACAATGCATCTGCTGCATTGAGGAGCGTTAGTGCTGTGCTGCTGCTCAGGAAGCTTGACGGCTTTTGTTCAGGTGACACTGATCCTGTATGATCTGGAGCAACAGGTGGTGCTGGGGGTAAAGCGATATTTCCAGGTGTCTCCTGGAAGGTGCTACAGCTGAGTGGTGTGGTCAAGATGGTTCAACTGTTCGGAGAAGCTGAACATTGCTGTGAGAATTCAGATGTACAAGAGCATTAGTGAGGTCGGGTACTGGTGTTGGAACATTGCTGTGAGGATTTGATTGCAGCCTGAGAGCATTAGTGAGGTCAGGTACTGATGTTGGAACATTGCTGTGAGAGTTTGATTGAATGAGAGCATTAGTGAGGTCAGGTACTGATGCTGTAGCATTGCTGTGAGAGTTTGATTGAATGAGAGCATTAGTGAGGTCAGATACTGATGCTGGATCAGTTCTCTGGGCCAACACCTGTGTCAACATTGGGGGGGGGGGGGATGGGGGGCGGTCCTTAAAATAGCAGAGCCCACCTTATTAAAAGTTGCTGTCTGGATACTTTTGTTAATGTAATGTACTTTTAAGATAGAATGAATTGACAATCAGCTGTTTTAGGAACTTTATTCCAAAAAAGATGAGTGAGAGGAATGAGAATATAATATTAAATTTGATTTAAATGATAGATATTTATAGACCTTGTTTAGCGCCTTTTGCGGGAAAATTGTTAAAGGAGGACGCTTTAATAAAACCGAAATGTATTACATTGCCACGCTTCATAGAAAAGTTCTAACACAAACAAATGCAGCATAAACGCAACTCCTGAATGAGAATTTAACATTAAATTAGATTTAAAGCATTGTGGCTTTATAAATTGCAGTGATACACTTTTGCAGTTTGTCCGGTCATTAAACTTTAATTATTATATTTTAACATGAATTGTGGAGTGGAAGTGCTTGTATTTGAGTGGAAGTTCTTACTATGCATCTTCCATTATTCCTGGGGGGTGAGGAATAGAAGCAAACAGGACATTTTAACAAAAGCAAAATTTATTACATCGTTACACTTGATACAAAAGTTCTAGCAGAAACAAAAAAATGCAGAAAACAGACGGTTCAGTTTCATGAAAGAAAAGAAACGCAGCAGAAACAGTGCAGTCCAGTTCGGGCACATCTTGCCTCACTGCCCACAATGAGGTGCTCACATTGTTTCTCCTGGCCTCTTTCTCACACTCCTGCACGCCCAGTGGGAGGCAAAGACGGTGCACACTCGATTTCTCTTTTGTCTCACGAGTAATTTTTTGTCAATCAATCATGCAAATAAGCAAGAACACTTAAAACACTTCTGGAAACATACAAAGAGTAAGATGATCTAGCAGGTGGCCTTTACAGCACAACAAAGACCTCCTTCTTCACGTTCACAGTCTGAGCATCTTCTCAAAACACTTCACAGAAAGCCAGGTCCCTCACAAGTCACACGACAAACATCAGCAAGCGTCCTCCTTCATAACGGAGTCTGAAAGGGCACTCATGCGTTTTGCCCTTGTCGAGAAAGTGACAGAAAGACGGTTCCTCCTCCTCCTGCTATGGGTTCATACATAGTCTCTCCGGTCGTATCCGCCGCCGGGCACTGAGCGAGGAGCTGAGTAGGTCATCCTGGACGGGTTGTATTTCTTCTCCTGGGGCGGACAGGAGCAGCAGAGCAAGGAGCCGCCCATCAGGAGGAGGGCGGCTGCGGCCCAGCCGATGTAGAGAGCGGCCCCCAGCTCCCTGCGCTGGGCGTCGGTCAGGAGAGGGTTGTAAAAGTCCCGGATGATGCTGTTGGCCGACCAGCAGACGGGAATGAGCTGCATGAGTCCGGCCACGATAAACAGCACCCCGGCCACGATCATCACCTTGGCCTTGGAGGACTCGTCGTCAATGCAGTTGGTGCACTTGGCACCGGCGATAGACACCAGCACGGCCAGCACCGTCAGCAGGATGGAGATGACGGTCAGAGCCCGGGCCGCCTGGAGGTCCTGGGACAACGCCAGCATGGAGTCGTAGACCTTGCACTGCATCTGGCCTGTGCTCTGGACCACACAGCTCATCCACAGGCCATCCCAGATGATCTGTGCCGTCACGATGTTGGAGCCGATGAAGGCCGTGACCCTCCACATGGGCAGGGCGCAGGAGACGATGGCCAAGAGCCACCCCAAGACGCACAGCGCGATACCGATGAGCTCCAGGCCAGCAGACATGGTCGGTCGAGTTTGGGAGATCCAGTGATGTGGTTCCTCCTCAACACACAAGTATCCCTTTATACTCCAGACCAGGTAGAGGGGGAGGAGCCCTCCAGGGCCGTGACATCATCCAGAGGAAGGTCTGACCTGCTTTTGTCTGCAGAACTGGGTAAGGAGGAGTCGGAGACTTAGTGAACATCCATCTGAAACTGACAGTAAATCCTGAACCGAAAACCGACAGTCCCAAATGGAGCCTGGAAGACAAGTAACGTCCCCAGTTTTGCTGCGCTGTTTAAATCTGAGTGTAGTTGCACAGTTAGTTACATAGTACTTACACTTACATGGGATTCTGGATGAAATGGTTCTGACTCTTCCCTTTTGTTTTCATCTCAAAAAGTGCCTTTGCATATTTAACAATGTAACATTCCGAAATAAACTAACCAACATGAACCTTGACCGGGATCATGTTTACAAGTTCTTCATTTTACAGCACTGTTTAAATCATATAAAAATATAATGAGCCGAAATAAACTAACTAACATTAACTGTTCTTTATGTGATAAACAGAGGCCAATAACATAATAACAGTTTTGCAGTGTTTAAATCTAATGGTGTGTTCTTGCAGAATGAACTACGTAGCTACATAAATCACGTTTACATGACTTCACGTTCCATAGTAAAATGTTCTCTCTTCTCTTTGTTTATATCTTAAATAACCACACGCAATAAGGATCCGAAATAAACGGAAACAGATGCGGTTTTGAGTAGAATCCATTCATCGCATTTAATCATCTGATAAATGGAGAACTACGGGTCCACTCAGTCAGGCAGTGGTTGGATTTATTTCTAAATACATGACCTTTACTGTTGCTTAGAAACTCAGCAATAAGCCCAAACTGCTCTACAGCGAAAGGAGGCCAAAAAAAAAAAAGTATGGTTAGCGCAACTCAAAAGTTGGACGACTCAAAAGTTGATGTTCGTCAAAGTTGGACAAAAATCTGGGGGTTCTTCATTGGAAGTGAACATTAACAACATATATTCATATTAATCTTATTATCGATCAGGAAAAAGATAATACATTCTAAAGTAAAAACAATGTAATATAAACAATGGACAGGAAAAAATCCAAACAATTAAGATGTTTATAATAATATAATAAATAATAAATTTAATCAATAGATCCAATAATAATTGTTTTAACAATAACAAATAAAACATTTATTCATTTTTTAAGAAAAGTCATCATTGGTGTCTGAAATAATTGACATGAGGCCACGCATTTGGCGTCTTGAGAAATAGGGAATAAGAAAAAAAAGATATAACGTACTGTACACAAGTTTTGAGCCACCCCTCATTTTTTCACATTTTGCTTAGAATCTCTTTGTTGGTGCAAAAAATACTATTTTCTGCCATAAAATTGTGTTATCTTTGTCATATTGAGATGAAATTAAAGAAATGGAAACAAGTGTTTTACTGTAACTGCCTGCAAAGTGTCTAAAGATACAAGGAGTCTAGATAAAGGAGCTCCGCCCACTCAGCATTCAGCACCACCAGTATACTGATCACCGCCTGATCATCTGGAATCATCTGCTCCTGTTTATTCACTGGTTCAGTTTGATGTGCTTTGAAAGTCCTTCAGGAAGCCTGGAGAACTGTTCCTCAAGACCACTTTAAAAATACAAGGAAGTCTGGATCTTTTGAAGCAAAAGATGAAGAAATGAGGGGGGCTTCAAGACTAATTCAGTGGGGGAGGAGCCCATGAAGGGTCTTGAGTTGTAACCATGTGTTCAGTAACCGTAGCCTTCCTGACTCCAGCCCATTATCTGCTCCCCCAGCTGCTCTCAGACCTCCAGTCAGTGGATGAGCTCAGTCTCTGAGGTATGTCTGTCACAGGGTGGATTAAGGATCTTATTTCCAACTGAATGACCTCGACCTCCACTCACCTGCGAACAGAATAAGGACCCATGTTCCCAGTACATGGTTAACAGGTTTACAGGATTGGTTGTGAAGTTTATTTTCAAAAGAGCAATTAAAGACCCCTGAGATGTTATTTACTAATGAAAGTGATGCAAATTGTTCAATTAACTGGAATTAAAACTAAAATGCTACAAAAAGCATCTCTAATCCTTCCACGGCAAAGCCGACATACTGTACAGTCTCAGGCACTCTGACCATATTTACCATTTACACAAGAGAAGAACCAGGTCCAGCGCCACCTTTTGGGCACAATGTTAGCAAACTGTACCAAAAACAAGTCTAAAACGTTTTTTTATATTAAAAAGAAATAAATATTATTAGTAAAATCACCCAGTGTCGATAACATTGTATGAAAGTAATCCTATATTTATATAACAATTTAATAGAAACTGCATAATAAACATGAACTAAGGAATCTGCGGTTTTGACAATAATCCATTTATCGCATTTGCAGACTCTTAAATCATCTGAGAAACAGAGAACTCCAAGTCGACAGGAGTGACTCAGTGGTCAGATTTATGTCTAATACATGACCTGTACTTTAATGGTTGCTTAGTAACTCATCAATAAACTCAAACCAAAGTGCAAACTTTTCTACAGTGACTGGAGGGCAAAACAAAATAGCCTAGCTTCACTGAATACAAAACTGGATCAAGTTTTAGGATTAGTTTTAAGGTTACATGTTTAGACAGAACGCAGATAGACTAAATAAAGTGAGCTAAAGTCTTCAAAGGATGGAATAGGTCGCTTGCACTGAAGCTTTTCCCAGGCACTCAATTTTCCCAGGCAGGCCAAAATGCAAGAAATTTCAAGTATACATACACTATTTATATAATCAAATACAGGGTTACATGGTATAGAATGTGATCAGTGGCGGCACCCGGTTCCTCCTCCTCCTGCTCTGGGTTCATACATAGTCTCTCCAGTCGTATCCGTCGCCGGGCGCTGAGCGAGGAGCTGAGTAGGTCATCCTGGACAGTGGTGGCACCTCCATGTTCTGCTTTTGCTGCCTCACATTTTGATGTATCGTCTCTCTCCTCCTCTTCCCTCAGTCTCCTCATAGTTAGTGTTAAATCACTACAAAATATAAAAAGTATTTTATTGTGCATATCTTACAAACATGTAATAGTAATGTTTATTTCAACAGTACATACTTAATAATATTTCTAAATCTCAAGAAAACATATCTATCTTTCTCACCTTATAGATTAATTCTACCCTCCTGGTCTTCTGGGTGAAGTTGTTAATCACTCTGTCAGACCAGCAGGGATTTTTTCCAAGGATTTCTCCAGTTCCAGCTTGGCTGGGTGGTGGTGGGGATCGCTAGCAAGCAGTCAAGCTAACAAGCTAATGCCCTTCATTCTGTGCACTTGTAGACAAATAATAAAATATAAAAGAATTAATAAATACTAGTAAATAATATGTTACACGTTTTGTTATGTATGAAGCTTCAGTCTTACACTCAAGGTCAGTGCTCACAACAAAGGCTGTGATTGGCCGCAGTGTTATGTCAGTCATTTTGAAGTGGAGAACTACCCAATCACAGTAGGCAGTCACTTGTTTCACGGGTGGGACTTATTTACCACTAGAGTCCATTGAAACCGCAAAAATCCACGAGCTGCCAGGTCTGAGGAGATTTACGCTAAAATAAATGGGGATGCTAGGGAAACATGTTTCACTGAAATTCTGTTTCACCGCATTTAAGGAGCTGAAATTTTTGTTAGTTATGAAGTTTTTTTGTTATTTTTCTTGGTGAAACAATGTTTCACATGTATTCTTTTAGAAGCCACCACTGAATGTGATACAGAAATACAGAATGTAACAGAACACACTGAGATGTATACAGAGTTGTTCAGAGTGTGTTTGGTGTGAAACAGTTTATTGTAGAGACTATCCTTTCCTTACAGTGGTGGTGAATGGAACCATCTCACTATCAAACCCCCAGTGAATCTCCACAGTGTTTATGTGGATGTTGATGATGGTAAAACAGTGGCAATCTGAACTAAATCACTTTTATTTGAGGACGATTTTGTCTCTCAACACCCTGCATGTCTCCCTCAACCATGAATGGGTTTAGTTTTAGGACCAAAAGCTTCTCAAAACTGTGAAAATTACGTCTCATGAGTCAGACGGCACTACCATAACCATTTCATGGAATAACTTTCTGTGAGGGAACGTCTGGTTCTGTTCACCTCCACTGTGAACAGTTTTGACTGGGTGAGTTTCTCCAGAACAGAACGTTACACACCGATCCGGCTCTGATTTATGGAGACATTTGATGAAATAAGTTTCACAACATGGCTGAAAATAGTGTCTTATACGTTCTTGGAACGGGGAGATGGTGCAGCCTGTGCAGTACGTAGGGAGTTGTCTGAGGGAGTGTAGGAGTGGAGCTTCTTTTTGGAGCCTTGACTGAGAACAGAAGTATGTCCAAAGTATTTCATTTTAATATCTGTAGGACATGCTGGAAAAACCCCTTCCAAAAATTCTTAAGATACGCTGATATTGTAGTAAAACGTTCAGTATTATAACAGAAATAATTAAAACCATAAAGTAACTGACCATGGAAACAGTCCAGGCATTCCTGAAATTCCTTGGTCGAGGACCTGGGGCTGAAAAATGTGCATCGGTCAATCAGTTACTACCACGAGAGTCTGCTTCTCCGCATCCAGACAGTCCTCACACATCTATAAAGCGCCTTGTCCTAGTTCGCAAACATAGACTGTAGATGTTCCGCTTTTGTGTGACTTTTTCTTTTAATTTTAAGGATCCATTCTCATTTCTCAAAGGATATTTTTAAAAACCTCATAATTCACTCACTGATATTGAACGAAACTCATTCAGAGTGGGTTTGGTTTGAATCTCACCAAGTCAGTAATGTTAACAACCTGAAACTTTTAAAATCTCTGTAACAGGAAGTCATTCCATGAAATGTTTATGGTTGTGACACCTGAAGCTTGGAGACGCACTTGGTTCTAAAACAAGTCATGGTGGAGGGATACAGGGAGGGAGTTGTGAGGCCAAATAATATATTGTTATTGTCAGATTCACTATTATACCATCATCAACATCCATATAAACACTCAAAGACACTTGGAGCTTCAGTGAGGGGCGATAGTGAATGAAACGGCTGGATTTGTGTTGGAGACGTCTGGTTCCATTCACCTCCACTGAACCTTTTCACGCTAAACCCACTCTGAGTTATATTATTTATATCTCAACTGCTGAATTAATGCAGAAATCTTGGATAACTGTTGCATTACAAGGGCTCTGTGTTTCCTCCCACTCTTACCTTGAGTCCTGAAGCTGTGACCCCTTGTGTGTTTGTGCATCTTATGGACGTTTGCTCATCGTTTCAGTGCCCATGAAGCTTTAACGGCGGGGCTGGGCCTGAGATACGGCCCAGAAACCTGGATAATGTGATTCCCTGACATTCCACAGCTGGCCACAGTCTTCCTGCCCTGAAACAGCTTCATTGTCCTAATGTGGTTTGAACAGTTGAACTCGGGTCCTAACAAAGGCAAGATTCTTGTACAGACGGCTAATAGGCCTTTGAGAGGCAGGTAGATAACTGCACTGACAGAGGCTCCAACTCAGCACCTCATTATTGAAGAGTCAGAACTCCTGCTTGAGACTGTTTACCTTCCTCTGCGACACTTTGAAGGTGGAAGAACGGGCGATTCTGAAAATGGCATTTATTCCCTGAATGCTTTGCATGAAAAAAAAATTATTTTGAAATTAATTAGAGCAATAGCTTTGAAGATGCAAAAAGATTACTAACATGAGTTTGGTTTGGAAGACCATTTAAAAATATTTTCTAAAGAAACTATTTACAGTGTCAGGCATTTTATTGATTTTTCCAAAATTCATGCATAATGAACGATATAAAATAACAACATTCCAAATGAAATGGTCCGTTCTAAAGAAACCCATTTACAGTGAGGGTAAAATAAACCAGGCATCTCACATAAAGTTTTGAGAAGCTTTTGTTCCTAAAACTAAACCCATTCATGGCGGAGGGATACATGTTGGCCGTCGTGAGGCAAAATAATAAACTGATTTAGTTCTGATTCTCCACTGTTTTATCAATAGTGATTAAAATGGCTGTATTTGTGTTGGAGACGTCTGGTTCCACTCAGCTTCACTGTAAAGATATGAGTCTTTTCACACTAAACCCACTCTGGCTGGCAGAGCTGACATCTCAGCTGCACAGAGTTTTAGAAGTTTAGAAGTCCGTCAGCGAAAGCAATTTACAGAACAGTTTCAGGTACACAACTGCATCAGCTTTCTTCGTCAAGCAGCAGTCATTGAAGCAAAGTGTTGTTTATTGTACTCAAACAGACAAATTATTTTTTAATAAAAAAGAAACAGTTCTGTTGGCAGTTGGCAAATAAATGTAACCAGCTGAAAGATAACAAGAATTTAAGCAGTTTGTTATACACTGTGCTGTACAGTTAATATCCCACCACAGCCAAACTATACACAAGCGACTCTCTGAATGACCTTTGGACGACGATAATGACAGTAACAAAACATCTAGTCTGCCGGAAAAGGTAGCACCCGCCTCAAAGTCCATCTGAGGTTCAGAGCACGGACCCTCTTCTCTCTGGGGGTCCAGTCTGCCCAAGCAGGTAGAAGGTTAGAGTCTTACCAAAGGTCCCATTTGACAAGGAACCATCTCAGACATAGTCTCTTCTGTCGTAACCGCTGGGTGCTGCGGATCTCGTGGTGGTGTAGACCATCCTGCTGGGTGGACTGTACCTTTTCTCCTCCTTCGGGGGGCAGCTGCAGCACAGAATGGCCCCCCCTATGAGCAGCAGAGCAGCAGCCGCCCATCCCAGGTAGAGAGAGGCGCCGATCTCCCGTTTCTGTGCCTCCAGCACCACCGGGTTGTAGAAATTCATTATAATTGCGTGTGCCGACCAGGAGACAGGGATTATCTGCATGACAGCGGCGCAAATGAATGTGGCCCCTGAGGCAATCATCACCTTGGCCTTGGATCCTTCCTCCTCGATACAGTTGGTGCACTTGGCCCCGATGACAGAGACCAAAACTCCCAGCACTCCCAGCACTATGGAAATGACACACAAGGCACGGGCGGCCTGAAGGTCCGAGCTGAGGGCCAGCATGGAGTCGTAGACCTTGCACTGCATCTGGCCTGTGCTCTGGACCACGCAGCTCATCCAGATGCCCTCCCAGATGATCTGTGCCGTCACGATGTTGGAGCCGATGAAGGCCGTGACTCTCCACATGGGCAGGACGCAAGACACGAGGGCCGTGATCCACCCTAGAGTGGCCAACGTGATGCCCAGTATCTCTAAACCCAGAGCCACCATCTTGTTCCTTTTGCTCAGAGACTCCACCAGAGATTTGATAACTTGTGGGAGGTTCTCAGCAGCGGCCAAATGCTTTATAACTATCTCCACCACGGGAAGGAGGAGTTTTGAACAAGTAAGGCCTCATGGGGATTGGTCAATTTTTTCAAAATAAACTTTTTTTTTTACCCTTGACATGGAAACCTTTCAACGTTATGCCTACGGTAGACGCAACCCAAAGTGAAGTGAATCGATAACCAGGCCCTTGGGGCAGCTGGTTAAAGTATAACTGGTATGTTACACTGAAACCATGAAAAAAACCTCTGGGGTTTGGGTGGGGTGAGGGGTCTGCAAATATGAGCAACATTTTATCACAAAAGTGGAGTCGGCAATGCTGTGTAAAAACTCATAAAAGTGTCAAACAAAGACCTATGCTGGGCAACAGACAGTCATTTGTTTGTTGACAGTAGGCTGTGCGAATGACTCATTTTATTGAAGGAGGACCCAAAGGATTCCAATAAGAACGGGAACAAACAGCCATTCAAATGAAAGCGCAGTCCCAGAACATGAATATTTAGTGCCTGGCCCATCTACATGTTGTCACACTGCCAAATACACACACTATTTGTGTCCTCTTGACCTACTTCGACCTTTTACGGCCTGTTTTTACAGCGTGAAGGAAGCACAAGGACAAAAACACTGCAAGAATTTGTGGTAGATCAGTTTTGCACTGAAAACATGAGTGAACTATAACATTTAATTGAAGTACATATACATGTATGGACATAAAAAAAATGTATATTTTTCACACAAAAAAAGCCCTACACCCCTGCAAAACATGGCCCTTAAGCTTGTTTCCATTTACATCTCCAATTCTAAGAGGTCAGAACCTCTTAAGTGGTCATCCGTGACTTCCTGTTTCACTGGGATATAAACATGAGGTGACAGTGAGGCCAAATTCCCCCTCGGTCAATTATCAACATGGAGAAAGATTAGACAAAAGTGGGCTGACCTTCATTAATCAGCCTATAGTTACAGGCCTAAAAATGCCCCTGTCCGCTGTTGGGGCAGTAATTAAGAAATTTAAAACAGAGAACCAACCTGAGAACCGACCACAAATAATCTATATCAATATGTGGAGAAGAATCCTCAAAAGGCCCTGGGAACCTTAGGAGAAATGATATCATGCTCATCAAGAAGTATCAGGGTCTTTTAATTGAGAATCTCTGCCAAAAAACTAAAACTAGGTCAAGGGTGGGTCTTTCAGCAGGACAGTGATCCAAAACACACGTCCAAATGCAAATAAAGTTAGCACAAACTCAAGCTTATGACAGGACCATGCCAATCGCCTGACCTAAACTTTTTTAAAACCTGTACAAGCAGAAACAGAGAGTCCATAAAAGAAAGATTTTTTTGCCTCATCAGAAATAAATCTTCTTCTTCTTGGGAGATTTTTAAGTCTGACTTGTTTCTCCTAAACCCCCCTTTTATCAACAGAAATTCTTCTGCTGTTCGGCTGCTCAGTTTTCTTCTCTTTAACAACCTTAAACTGTCTGGTAGTTTTGAGACTTGAATTTAATCACTAAGACAAATTTCAGATGTTGTACAGAGTCATTTACAAGACAATCAAGTTGTCTTTTGCATTTTCTGGTTTATCTGAAGATCTGAGAGGAATGAAGATCATGGCAGTGAGAGAAGCTCTTTCTCAGGAGCTGAATTTAAGAAGTTGAAGAAAATGGTCAGAATCTCAAAATGGTGTTAAACTGAGCTCAGTTATGAAAAAGAAAAAGTCTTTTTTTCAGAATCTTCTTATCTCTGGAAAATACAGGCCAATAATTAGGTTTCAAAATGATACACATTTTTCATTTCTTAAACTAGTTCTAATTTAACTACATTCTGTCATATTTTCAGTGTGAGGTTGGGCTATTTAACCACACACTGCCATTTGGACTTGTCTTTACAGAGAGTGTTGATATAAAAAAAAAACATACTGAATGAACCTCTTGGATTCTTCCTGAAGGGAGAATTGCACTCAGAAGAGCGGTATGGAGCAAGAATTGAAACTGACTGCTAACAGGTATGTAGGCTGATGTTACATCAACTGCTAAGCTAGCCACACTGTGCTAGCCATATTGTGGATGATGAATTGTAGCCAGTTTGGTTTGAAACTGTAACTATTTTAGAATGCAAGGACTCTGTAATCTATTAAGATTCTGTGAAATGTATGAAAAGCCTCAAAAACCAGCTCTGCTGTCACTGCATCCAACCGTGAGAAACCGCTAACTGTAGCTGCTACATAAATGCGCTGTTTAACTCTAGCCATTTCCTTCAGTGTTGTATCAGAAGACAAATAAAGATAATCAGATTGAAGTGATGTGTATTAAAGCATATCAAACACCTTTGATCATCATTATTTGTCTTCTGATTTAACGCAAAAGGAAATGATGATGAACAAATTTAAATTATATCTATATTAAAGCACATAAACACATTTGGCTAGTAGTTATTTTGTTAAAAAATGCAGCCTAACAAACGACAGGCACAAAACTGGGCTTCCTAAGGGTCTAAATGTTAGTTTCACTGATCAATGCTGCTATTGAGGACTGGGCCTGGATGGCTATCTACCCAGCAACAGGGCAGGTACTTTCATCTCATGGTGGCTAGTTCCAGTCACGCTCCCCTGAGTTGAGGAGCACACAAAGGAGTAGCAGAAGGTTCCAGAACAACGGTGGCATTGTCACGTCCACGCTGAGGCAGAGAGGCTAATTTTGAAAGTGAAGCACCTCCTCATAAGCTGGGTAGATTTCTAATGATATGGGTCACTCTGCAAACAGTTTCCCATTTCTTGCACACGTCTGGGGCGCTAGTCTTCATTTTGGAGAGAAAACAAAGTCAAGCATTAAAGAAGGCATTCACGTGTTGCTTGTTCTCTCATAAAAATTTTATTAGTTTAATGTGTTAACATTACCAAGCCTTGCAATGAACATCCATTTCAAACAAATAAATGCATATTCATCTGTTGCTGTAGGGAAAAATGCCACAAAATGGACAAAATCAGTGTTAGACACCTTTTACTTTAGTCGTTAGACTTGTCCTTAAAGGGGAATATTTTATTTTGTGCTGGACATGAAATGCTTTATTGCAGCGACTCAGATTTCATTACAGTGATGGTGAATGGAACCAGACTTCTCCAGCACAAACACGGCTGTTTTTATTCACTGTTGACCCCCAGGGAAGCTCCACATGTCTCTGGGTGTTTATAAGAATGTTGATGATGCTTAAATAAATATTTTCTACATCCTGCATGTATCCCTCCCTCTACCATGAATGGGTTTAGTTTTAGGACTAAAAAGTCTCAGGGTTCAGGTCTCAAACAACATAATCAGTTCATGGAATAACTTTCTGTGAGGGAGCTTTTAGAGGCAGACGTCTGGTTCCATTCACCTTCACTGTGAGTTTCAAACCCACTCTCACTATTTATTTATGCAGAAAATTGTAAAACCAAAAGGAACTGCTCTTATGTCGTTGGACTGGTTAATTCAAAGTCAAGGTACAGCATTGTGGATAATTCCCCAGTTGAGACCACCTGGTGTACCTGCTGACTGACAGTTGATTGATCTGACTCTACATGACTTCTCCACCTGTTTAGTAACATCACAGACACGCGGTCCATCATGTTTCTTCAGTTCTGATCGTCCCATTCACCAGGCAAGGCAGCTCACACATAGTCCCTCTTGTCGTATCCATTCACCGCAGATTTCACCACAGCGTAATCTGCTCTGGCCGAATCAGGTTCCCTCCGTCCTCTGGAAGGACACGAGCAGGAGAGTATGGCTCCCCCTAGGATCAGCAAGCAGGAGGCACCCCAGCCGAAGTACAGCGAGTTCCCAAACTCCCTCTTCTGGGTCTCCTGAAGCAGAGGGTCGTGGAAGTCCAGGATGATGGTGTTGGCCGTCCAGCACACAGCCACCAGCAGCAGCAGGCCGGCGCCGATGAACGCTCCTCCAGCACCCAGCATGATCCTTGGCTTGTTGGACACGTCCGAGGTGCAGTTAGTGCACTTGGCCCCTGCCACTGCCAGAGCGATGCCCACCACCCCAATGAAGGTGGAGACCACTGTGAGGGCGCGGGCGGCCTGGAGGTCCTCAGGGAGCCCCAGCATGGAATCATAAATCTGGCAGTGCATCTGGCCTGTGCTCTGGACCACGCAGCTCATCCACAGACCCTCCCAGACCACCTGCGTGATCACGATGTTCTGGCCCACGTACGCCGCCACGCGCCACATGGGCAAGCAGCAGGCCACCATCACGCCCAGCCAACCTGCCACCGCCAGAATCATGCCCAGGATCTGCAGGCCGGCTGAAGCCATCGTGCCTCCGGAGCGCTGCAGACTCTGAAGGTCCTCTTTGTGTGTGAGCGCCGGAAAACAGAGGCGATATCAGATCTCTCCCCGGCTCCCAGTGGTGGATGAAGCTTTCTTTAAAGAAGGCTGGAGTGGGAGGGAGGGAGAGAGAGAAACAGATTCTACCTTCTTTATACTGCCTAGAAGTTCGAAGGTGGAGTCAGACCACGATGGCATCATCTTTTCTCTGGTATAAGAGCAAGACTCTGCCATGGGGGGCACTGTCAAAACCAAGACATTTTTAGTGCCCTGATATTCAAGTCAAGTCAAGTCAGTTATTCATATAGCACATTATCATACACAAAGGCCATTCGATGCACTTTTCAGGAATAGAATAAAAATCAAATACAACAATAGAAGAAATAGTACAGACAAACAGGGCGGGCTGCCTTTATGTGGGACATTTTTGTATTTTGTTAAATCCTCTCCCAGTATACACTACAGAAGTCCAAAATACAAAAAATGTAAACAATGTATAAAAGTATTACACAAAAAATCAATACAAGAAGACGGAAAGTGCAACAGTACTAGGATGCCATTGAGAGCCATTAGTCCTCAGACTGGTGGGAGTGTGGGGTCTTGGGGTTAAAATGGTTAAATGGACATGGAATAGCGTTGCTGGGTTATTTTCCTCCTGTTTATGTCTTTGATTGCAACAACAGGCCAAAGGTTGCCTGGAAAAGACTAAATGTTAACTGAAGTGACTCTAAATGATTAGCTTTCTTATCTGAGATATTAAAAGTGTCTTGTTTCAGGACAGTCGTTTTTTATACTGACATTTGTTGTCCGCCCTGTCATTGCGCTCTCAGGCTTAAATGGGACTCATAAGTGCATTTCTGCTCCTAGCCTTGAGAAAAAAACCTGCTGAGTCACCTGTGTAATACGTGCGTGGAGGCAGCACAATTCCAGTCTTTGTCTGTGGAAGGAGCCAGAGGAGATACCTGAGCTCAGATTATCTTCCTGAAGCAGAATTCCAGCAGCTGGACTCGTAACCTGGGCTCCTGCTAGGCTCTGTACTGATAAAGCTAAAATCAAAACCTAAAATGGACTAAAGTCAACATTAAACATTAAAAACAGACATTTTCTAAATTATCATTCAATCTAAACACAGATACTTGAAACTTTGGCACTAAGAAAAGTGCTCCCACTAAGAAAAAAAGTGCTAATTCTGTTGGAAATTGAAAACATTTTCATGAATGAAAATAATCAGTGTTATAATCAGGGGTTCCTTTGCACATATGTAAAGTTCTTTTATTGACTTACTTTTAATTTTTATTCATTTAATGATTATATGCTGGCCCACTGCCTACAGAACGGCTGTCCTTGGATAGGAGATAACAATTTCAACCTGATTAAAAAAACAGAAAGTAAGAATTGAGTTGAATAATATCTTTACCGCAATATTTACTATTACTCAGAATTTACTATTTACTCAAAACGTGTCCCACATAATCATCCCCACCGTCAGATATTTACAAAAAAGCTATAAAATCATGCAAATACAAGATCAACTACATTCCTGAGAACCCCATTTTCAAACCTCCAGCTCTACTGCAGACTGTAAGATCACTCAAGCTCCTGTAAGTTTGTTATTTTCTCTTGAACGTGTTTATATTTTTGGATGCTGCTACTGTTCTGACCATGTCAACACTGTTTCTTTTGTAAAATAATATTAGATTAGATTATGACATAAATGTATACTTTTTAAGAGGAGGTCTGAAGCAGCTAGGGGAAACTAAATGGCTAAACTTATGCATATCATGTGAAATAGTAGGTTTTTGTTTCTACCATCAGATGGTGGTGAAGTACAATCCGACGGTGGTGACAAAAACCTCCAAATGGTCCTCAGCAGGGGCTAGAATATAATTATTGATCACAATACATACAGATATGACCTGTGATGTTCCATTAACCTCTTTTGTACTTTTATTTTTGTAATTGTTCCTATTTTTCTTCCATATTGTCCAACCCTAGAGGACGAGGTGTGCCTTACCTCTGTCTCTCAATTCTCTATTATGCCATGTTCGTTTGGCTTACGTCATCTGGGATGTACATAGTGCACCTACTTCCTACCTACACAGCACATGGGATACAATACCCCTTGATATCCCCTGCATCTCCAATGAATAAAGCCAAATTAAATTGGCAGGACAACATTTAACCAAATCCTCTTATTCACATCTTATTGCTACTGGTTTTCATTTCTTTTATTACTTATGATGTTTATTAATAGGTACTTTTATTGATGATAGCCTATTACTAATCTAACTTATGTTTCTTATTGAATGTTTGCCACCGTGCTCACAATTGTTACTTGTTATCTGTTCATGTCCATTACATACAGTTTACCGTCCAGTTTACAGAGGAATATAATGCATTATTTTTAGGGCTGTCAGTCGATTAAAATATTTAATCGCTATTAATCTCATGTTTGCCATAGTTAATCGCACCTTTAATCGCACCTGTATGAAATATACTGTTTTTAATACTCTTATAAATCTGCACAAAGCAAACATATTTGTTTACTCCTATGTTGATATTTATTAATGGCAAAAGAGGAATAACACTGTAAAAAAAAGACTTAACAAATAAGGGGATTTTTAAACGCAGTGTTCTCTTTAACACAGTCACACAGCTGAAGTTCAAATATTTCCCATTACTTTTGTCCATATTAAATAGCTCAGCGCTGGTGTTCAGGGGCGGACTGGCAATATGTGCGTTCAGCTGCGTTTTTAAATAATTGTCTGCGTTAAGTAAATAATGTGTTAACGCGACAATAACGCGTTAACTTTCCCAGCTCTACTTATTTTATAAGTAGGGGGCACTAGTTTGAGATGATCTCATGCATTGTACCTTATTCCTACTGGTAATGACTGTTTTTTACTATGAAGATTTGATATTTGATGATATGGGGACGGATCTTGCCTATTTGTACCTTAGGTGACTGTTATCACAGCGTTCAGCATGTTATTTTTTGGACCAAATACTTAAATAAAGTTGTTAAGTAAGAAGCCATTGACTGGAATTGTATGTTGTAATGAGGCCACTGTCACTACCAACAGAAGGAGTGATATTTGTTTTAAATGAATATGCTTCATTTTGTGTCTGACAGTGTTGACAAAAATAAAGTAATAACTGAAAAAGTGTCTATTTTAGGGAAAAAAATACAAGATGAGGACGTTGCACAGGAAAGACATTGGTCTACAATGAAATACCTTCAGATTTCGTAATTTAAGTATTTTTTTTATTTTCAAAATTAAGACCTGTTATATCCAAATTCCCAAGAATCAGTGTAAAGTATTCGACTTGTTTCTAAATGATGTTGTCTAAATTACTATTATAATTCATTTCAATATTATTATTACAATGTATTACGAAATTCTACATTTCAGGAGAACAATTCTCCACCATGTGAAACACATAATAATAAAAATAATTAAAAACTGTATAAACTGTTTAGGTGATAAAAATAATGAATTATTGCTATATATACTTGCTGCAAACTCTAATGACAACTTAGTACAAACCTCATTTTATCCAACAGTGTTCTTGCAGGCTCTTGAATTCTACTGAACAAATAACTGAAATAACTGAAAGGTGAAGAGTAATAAATGCCCAAAACGCCCTTCAGTTGTGGCATTTCTCGTTCATTTGTTTAGGTGTGGTCACCCGAGTCCATTCATGATCCACAACAGGCCTTCATAAGTAAATATAATATTGTGCAAAAGTCATTTTGGTTCCAAAGGTCCAGACTTTCTGTACTTTTACTGTAGTCTTGATGAACAGTTCTCCAAGCTTCCTGAAGGACTTTCAGAGACTCTCATTTTTGGACCAGTCCCTGAACCGGACCAGTTTCAACTCCTGAACCAGTGAAGAAACAGGTGCAGATGATTCCAGATGATCAGGCGGTGATCAGTATACTGGTGGTGCTGAATGCTGAGTGGGCGGAGCTCCTTTATCTAGGCTCCTTGTATCTTTAGACATTTTGCAGCCTGTCAGTAAAACATTTGTTCCCATTTCTTTCATTTAATCTCCTCAATATGTCAAAGATAAAACCGTCTGACAGGCAGAAAATAGTATTTTTGCACCAACAAGATGATTCAAAGCAAAATATAAAGACATGAGGTGAGGCTCAAGACTTTTGCTCAGTACTGTGCATTAATCTGGCTCAGCCTATCAGAATGGCTGGGTGAATTTGAATCATAACAGCCCTGCTAACTGGTTGAGGACCTGTGTTTTGGCCTTTACCTTTAACTCCAGATGCCACCATCAGACAGGATGAAGGAACTGCAGAGGAAGGCACAGCCTGAAGACTGATTGGAAAGCTGATCTGAAGTCAGTAGACAACTGCCAAATTAGCGTGGATAACTGTTAGTAAGGACTAACAGAGACTGAAACTGAGACTGTTTGCTTTTTCATTTTATTCTCAGACATTGAGAACATTTGCGGTGAAGACAGGAGCGGCTGAGAGAAGAATGTCACATGGAATGTCACATTTTAACATGAGAACTCTGAACTCCACAGATAGTGGTGGAATGGTTTGAAGTAAAGTACACTTTCAAATGTTAGTGTTTTTAGTTTCTTTGTACACGGTACTGTGCAAAAGTCTTGAGCCACCCCTCATTTCTTCAAATTTTACTTCAGAAAATAAAGACTTTCTTGTATTTTAATGTGGTCTTGAGGAACAGTTCTTCAGGCTTCCTGAAGGACTGTCAGAGCCTCTCATTTCCGGTCCAGTCCTTGAACCTGACAAACAAAGAGACCAAAGAGAATCTAACTGAAGTCCTGAACCAGTGAAGAACCAGGAGCAGATGATTCCAGATGATCAGGCGGTGATCAGTATACTGGTGGTGCTGAACGCTGAGTGGTTGGAACTTGTATCTTTGGGAACTTTGCAGTAGAATATTTGTTCCCATTCCTTTCATTTAATCTACTCAATATGTCAAAGATAAGACAGTTTGTCAAACAGAAAATTATATTTTTGCACCAACAAAGTGATTTAAAGCAAAATATAAAGAAATGAGAGGTGACTTAAATCGTTTACACAGTATTGTTTATCTGCAGAGGTGTTTTGATCAAGACTCAAAGGCAAAGTCCTCCTCTGGGCTGTAACATTACTTTTATAGGCAAAGATGAAGCAGATTCGATCGACAGGCTGATTTGGAGGAAATGTCAGTGAGACAAGCTGGTAACTAGCATACATATTTATTTTGTCCTGCATGTATCCCTCCACCCTGAATGGGTTTAAGTTTTAGGACCAAAAGCTTCTCCAAACATAGAACAACGTCTCAGGTATCAGGCGTAACCATAACAATTTCATAGAAAGCTTTCTCTGAGGCATTTCCAGAGGTTTCAGATGTCTGGATCCTTTCACAACCACTGTGTACCCTTCTGAGATTTGAAAGAAACATCGGTGAGAGAAGTTAGAAACCAATATAAATGTCCCATGACACTACTCTGAAGAATAATATATGATATAACCTAAGAAAATCATCTATAAAGCTGTTTATCTGAGCGCCATGTATTCCTTTGTTCAAAACTAACATTTGTAACACTAAACTCAAACAAATAAACAGTATATTGTGGTCACTTTGTGTGCTTGAGGGAGGAAGACCAGTATTTACAGGTACCACTCGAACATCCGTGACGACTGGAGAGCACTGAGAAGATCAGGAACCGCCTAAACAGAATCATTCAGTGAAATGATTCATTGTAAAGAGATTTCTTTACCGTGGAGGTGAATGGACCCAGATGTCTCCAACACAATTCATTATTACATTTACAGCATTGAACAGACACTTTATCCAAAGTGACTTCCATGCCCTATATACAGGGGGCAGTCTCCTATTCCCTAACTACAGGGAGCAGTCTCCCTGGAGCAACCTGGGGTTAAGGGTCTTGCTCAGGAACCCAGTGGTGGTGCTGAAGGTAGGATTCAAACCCATGACCTCTTGGTCCAGAGGCAATGTCCTAACCACTAGGCTCCAGCCCCCTAGTGAAGCTCCATCTGTTTCTATGGATGCTGATAATGGTCAAATCTAAACCAAATCCCTTTTTTGCCTCATGGAGTCCTTCATGTATCCCTCCAGACATCAGGTGGTGCAACCAAGACCATTTCATGGAATACCTTTCCGTGGGAGAGTTTTTAGAGAACATTAGTAAACGTCTCCAGAATGAAGAACACGATCAGAATTCCTCTGTTTACATCTTACACTCTGAATGATCAGACAGCAATTTCTTATTGAGCCACATGTTGCTCCACCACCTGTCCATTGATTTCTATTTTAAGTGTGTTCTGAGTCAACAGGTTTAACAAAGAACAAGGACCTGTGGTGGAATTAACCAGGACTTTCCTGAAAAACCCCCAGGTGACTTCAGTTTCGTTGTCTGTACTAAAAGGTTGCTTGTGATGAAGCACATGCAGAAACGTGAGTGATAATTTAACCCATATCCTGGAAAACCAAACACATCTGATTTGGCTAATTTACATAAAAACTGTTTAAAAACCAAGCCTTTCTGCTTCTGTTCATATTGCCCATATATGGAAATCTAGATGCAAAAACAGCCTGTTTGGAATTCGCGGCCCTAGCGACAACACATTTCCACTGATCTGCCTACCCAGCCTACCCTGTTCAAAACCAACAAATTTCCCCTGAAGGGTTAGTAGGGGTTTTAGTTTGGTACAGCCAATCAGAACAGAGGTTTTTTCCCTATATCTTAAAGGCACAGTATCAGAAACAGCCTCTTTCATTTTAGGGAGTAAAAAGAGGTTGGAAAATGGTCATGTTGACATAAATTGACTGTTTTTTGTTACAAAAATAAGAACATTGTAAGTGGTGCTCAGAGGAAAACATATTAAAAAATATTCAAAAATGGCAAAAGTCAGAAGAAAGTGTAAAATGGGGCAGCAGTGCTGTGGGACGGGTGCAGGTGCATCTGAGTGCAAAGCATGTACTGACTTGTGGAGCCCCGTGTTGACATTTGTGTATGGACTGTGGGAACGAGAACCTGCTCAGGCGGTTCTTTCAGGGTTCATTAATAAATAACAGGCAAGAGTGTGCATGCTTAACAGTTAACTGAGGAACCTGTGAGTACAAACAGGTGCTTTCAGGATATGGAGTTTCATTAGTGGAGCTTCTCTCCTTCTTACTGTGTTTGGGATCATCAGCTGTGAGTCGGGTTGGTCCACAGTCAGTGATCCGGTTCCACTACGGTTCTACTGCACATTATGGCAAGAACCACTGAACTCAGTAAAAAACAACAGTCCATCATTCCCTGATTACAGAACAGAGTCTGGTTTGTTTAACTCTTTTTTTGTTTGCTGCATAATTCCATGTGATACTTCATCATTTTTTATTAACCCTTATAGTCACGTGTGAACACACCACAGCACAGTGTGAACTTCAGTGTGAGGGGCGGTACCTCGCTCCACCAGCCTTCTGATCGCAGGGCCAACGCCCGAACCACTAGGCCATCCAGCTGCCCCAAAAATATTAATCTACAATTTAGAAAATAATAAAAACAAAGAAAAAAAAACTTGAGAAGTCCAAACTTTTGACTGGTAGTGTATTTGTAACCTTTTGAAGATTTTGAACATTCTCTTCAATCAGTCCCCATGCCCTACCCCCCATGCGCGCGCACACACACACACACACACACACACACACACACACACACAATGAACCACCCCCTACCCCTGCCGTCCTCAGTTTCACCTGTCATTAGAACTGAACACTGTGACTCTCAGGAAGTGAGGTCAGATACCTTTGGCTGCTGTTAGATTGTCTTTCTGTGTGTCACAGACTCTGAGCCTCATCATGGTGACATTCCAGAGCAGTCCAGTTTTATCTTGTTTAAACTGCCCAGATTTAAGGAAAATTCAGATTGAGGCTCTTCTCTCTCCAGCCTAAACTGAACTGAGCTCAGTTTAACATCAGTATGAGAATCTGACCATTTTCTCCTACTTCTTCAATTCAGCTCCCGAGAAAGAGCTTCCTCTGATCTCAGTTTAAGATCTTCACATCAAATTTCTTTTCTCTCACTGCTCTGATTTTTATTTGTCTTAGATCATCAGATCTTCAGATAAACCAGAAGATCCTAAAGAAAACTTGGTTTCTTATAAAGGAGGCTGACAACAAAATTTGTCTCAGTGATCAAATTTAAGTCTCGGCTACCGTTTTGATCCATAAGGTTGTTAAAGAGAAGAAACAGAGAAGCTGATGAGAAAAGTTTTTCTCCAAAAGGGGGGGGGCTAGGAGAAACAAGTCAGACTTCAGTAACACTGGGTAACAAATTTTATATGAAAGGTCTTTCATATAAATTTTTGATGTTTTAGTCAAGTTTTGCGCTGATTCAGAAAGTCACATCCTACCTTCCTACCTTCAATGGTTCTAGAGATAAACTAAATTCTATGTATATTTTCATTATAAGTTTGCTGTAATTCTACTGTTATTTTCATATTAGTCTCACTGATGCGACTCCTGCTAAATGTGTGAGAGTCGGCGACCCTGTTATCTACATGTACAACAAAAAACAACATATTAATATGGAGAAAGTAGAACAAAAGACGTCAGCCGAGCCGCCGAGTTCAGTTTTTTCTAAAAATGTCGTTTCTAACTAAACCCTTTTAGCTACATGAAAATAAACGTTACTACCAAAATCGTAATGAAACTAATTTTTGTTGCCTGGTGTAATCTCTAAATAAGAAGGTGATTTATTACTGATGAGACGAAAAGAAGACTGTTGTGAGCAGTAAGAACCTGAAGATGTGTCGCAGCATGTCTGTTAATTCTAAACAAACTGGTTTAAAATGATGCTGTGCACAAAGTCAGCACACCATGTTCACTCACACTTGACAGACACTCACTGTAAACAAACCGACAACCTCACTGTTTAACGTCCAGTGGCGGGTTTTGTAGCATTTATACCCGGCATTTGTATGTATAGCTTAGTGTATTTCATTAGCTTATTTATTTCATTAAAAACGATTTTTATTGAATTTATTTGCACTTTGTGTGTCCCTGTGTGTCTTTGCATTCATAACATAAACAATTTTGTCTGGGATAAATCAAGATTTTTTTTCTAAATTCTTTATATTGCATATAAATTAGTGACGGGCCATTATTGGCGTTAACGTGAGACTCTTATTGGGCGATAAAAGAAATAAGTTGGGTTGGGAGCTGGGTCTATACTACGCAAGCTATGATGACTTTCACCTTGATATTTAAGTGCGGATGTATACCCAGGCGAATTACACTGTTGGGGGCGAGAACAAGTCTTCGAACCTGTGTGTGCATACAGTGAAACAGGGACGTCACTAGGACGGAAAGACAAGGGGGGCTTAGCCTTAGCCCCCAGGTCTGTAGGAAGGAGTTAGCATGTATAGAGGGCTGAAAACTTTTCACCAAACCTTTCCTTTCACTTAAGGAAACAAGTAAAGTTAAGCAGTG
>JBBJLR010105386.1:8244-24043 GCA_037577145.1 Brachypetersius gabonensis | reverse complement strand
GTGTGTGGGTGTGAGTGTGTGTGTGCATAGTTCTGTGTGTGTGTGTGTGTGTGTGTGTGTGTGTGTGTGAGAGAGAGAGAGAGAGAGAGAACGTGTGTAAGTTAGGGCAGTACTATCAGGGACAGACCTGTCCTGACCCCTCATTATTTTTATCTCATGAGGGAAAATTAAATCTCAGTGCTGGCTGAGCCATGAAGGAGGCCTAGCCTGTAGGCTAATACTTTGTCTCTGTCTGTTTTTTCTTTCTTTTTTTTTCTACACACTGCTTGATTCCATTCAGTCTCCCTTTTCTAAGCATTGACCTACAAATGGTGCTGGAGTGGTAGGAGAATTCACATGTTCTGTGAATGTCACAAGAAGTCTCAGCAGTAGGTGGTGGAACTGTCATCTATCAGGTCACACACTGTCTGGAACTTGTCAGTGTAAGAGGTGAAGCCTAAAAACTGGTATTTGTTTCGCTTTTTGCTTTTCTGACCATGCCCAGAGTAACCTGGCTGCCAGCTGATGTAGATTAATTTATTCACAAGAATCATACACAATCAAAATACTAATAACATTATTAACAAAACAGAAGAGCAAGAGAACAGAACACAGAACTATTGTAGGGACTAACAAAATAAAGCAAAAAGGGAGCAGGGTGTAAAACACATGAATATGAACACAAGGGGGGCAAAAACACAGAGCAAAAAGAACAGAGCAGAAATATCATAGAGCAAGGAAAACATTTAGAACCAGCAAACCTAGATTGAAATCAGGGACCATATGTATGAACTAAGCAATGAGAAATACCTTGATTGGGGAGGATACAGGATTAAGAGACAAATGAATAGAATAACAAGGGGGCTGGACTAGGGTGGGGCTAAGACCAGAACAACTCGCATGAAGGTAAACAAAGGCACACGGAGAATGTAAACAACAAACAAGAAAATAGGGCAGACCGCATATCTCAAAAATAGTGCTGCTTATGTACAGGATGTCCCTTTGTGTCCACACAATTTTGGAACGAGTTTACAATATTGGCTCTCGTCTTATGTGTTTGCATTCTGTACAGGGATTATGTGCCAAGACTTAAATGACAGGGTTTAAAGTCCTGGTACCACTCGCCCTTATAAGAGGTTTGTAAATGGGTTGGTTGATTAATTAATTAATTAATTAGGTAATAAACAACTTAACATTATTAGTATAATTAGTATTAGTATATTAGTAGAAAAATGAAACCGTGACCTGTTGCTTGGCAAAAGAGAACATTCATTTATACTGTTGAAGCTCAGATCTTGCTCACTAATGCTCTTTGTTAAGCGTTTTATTTGTGTTATCTGATTGTAAGGTGCTTATGATTTTAAACGGTTTTAAATGAGATGCTCCTATTGTAAAGTGATACTATCACCCTGAGGTAATACCAAACCAATTAGAAATGAACAGAGCTGTCTCACAAAATGGACTTCAATGTTGATTTGATGTATAATTTAGTCACTTTGCTGAATGCAGTTTACCTGTTTGGTCGTTTACCTGAGAATTTAAAGAACAGTTATTCTAAACCTAAACCTTGACCGTGTTTGAGAGTGCTTCTGTACAGATAAGGGTACACTAAGCATTGAATTAATGAAACTGTGATCTCATTAATGTTTAGAAAGTATGGTGGTAATAAATATGGGCTACTTTAAAGCTATTATATTTTGGGATTTTGCTAGCCTTTTTAAACATTTGCTGCCACAGTTCAGGCTTCTCTTGGTTCTGTTTTTATACTTTTGCTTGTTGTTTTAATTGTTTTGTTTTGGGTGCACTGGGCTAAAGTACATTTGCCTTGATGGCAGTGATTAATCCTCCTGAGACACCCTTCTGGCTCTGTTGATCAGGAACCACTTTTCTTGGGCTCTTTGGTGAAATGTATGAACCGTGCCTCTCTGAGCCTTTCAAATGGCTAATTTCTGTCTGCATGTCTGTAGTGGTGGATGTAATTTGTTGTTTCCTTGTACTGATGTTCATTAGAAGAGCGTCTCTGTGTCTGCTCCACAGCTGAAACATTCCAGCTCTGACTTGTTTTTCTCCCTCTGTAGGTTTTTCCCTCAACAGGTTTTCAGCACTAGTGTCTGTTATGTCAATGATAATGATGATGCACTGATATATTATTGTGGATGGGAGGGTTTTTATAGATATATAAAAGTGAATGCAGGTATGTCCCATGTTGGAGATTTTACCAAATCATAAATGCCATAACAAAAAACAAATGAAACCAAAATGATAGTGTGAAAGTCAGTAAAGTAAGTGCGTAGAAGCGTGGAAGTGAAGTGCAGCGTGTTGGATGCAAGAAAGTAAACGGGGTGGAGAAGCTCCAGTGGTTAACGGGGTGGAAGTGGTTTTTAAAGAGCTTGAGACACCGGGCCCAGGTGTCACCAATTCCACAAATGGGCTGCAGCCACGCCTGCAGGGATGACACACAAACACAGGATGAGGCAGACGCAGGCAAGGCCAGCAGACCATCACAGGAGAATTCACATGTTCTGTGAATATCACAAGAAGTCTCAGCGGTGGGTGGTGGAACTGTCATCTATCAGGTCACACACTGTCTAGAACTTGTCGACAAACTACTAAATCATCTTCAGCAGTTGTTTTTTTTATTAATTTATTTTTTTATCAGTCACTAGAAGCTCGTGACTACAGCTCAGTAGAACCACTGTCTGAGCTTCCTGGGTGTTACTTAATTTATTCTTTTCATTTATTCATTGCCTTGTGCTTGGTTTCAGAGCTTGAGCTGCTAATCCAGACATTCTAAACCTTTTGCTAAAATGTCTGAGAGAATCTCTCTGCCAAGTGGATATTCAGAAGATTTGACTTTTTTGACTTCAAGAGGGTTATCTCGGATCTCCCTGGAGCTACATTTTGACCCACTTTTGATGAAAACAGAGTTTCTCCTCTGACTATTTTAGGCCATCTACTTGTATATTAATGCTTTTTTTTTTCATCGGCTGAATAAGATACTGCTCTGCTGTACTAGAATTGTCTAGTATGAATTCAGGACTAGTTTACTTCTATTTCTGATACACCAACCACCATCTACAGCAGAGGCCTTACCTTCCACCGTCTGCTGCAGAGGCCTTACCTTCCACCATTCACTGATCATTTTATGAGTTCTGTTTACTTAAGTGAGGGTGAACGCGCTGCAGGTGTATAGTTACGGACCATAACTTATCACTTGCTCCATTCATCACTGGACAGTTTTTGGCTGCAGAACTGCTGTTGACCGGAAATGATTGAGGTGATGGACCATTGTCAGCACAGTAGTGATGTTATCATGATAGTAGCATAGTGTATGACACAGATTTGAGCGTTTCGGCCGCAGTGTTGTTGCTGGGGCACCAGTCTATTGTCACTAGGTTGAAAGTATCAACTACAAAAATTTCTAAACAAGAGAGGCTCTGTGGTCAGAAACTGAGGTCATTGGCAGCAATGGAATAAAACTGATGCACGTTTTTTGGGAAAACAGCTTCATATTAATAATTGGCCTTCAAGTCGAGGCCAATTATTCTGAAAGACACAACATTTTTTCACCACCAGCCTATAATGTTAATACACCTCCGCCTCGGTGTATGGGGACTTTCATGTTCAATGTTACTTAATCTCTGAAAAATCAACATGTCACTTAAACCTTTCATATGGAGAACGGTGTATGAAGTCGGCTCGCCTTCGCCTCCGTGGATGAACACAATTGAGAAAGTGTCTTTGTTCTTTAGCGTTTCTCTGAATTTGCTTGTAGTTTAAAACAGATTTGATGTTATTTGACCAGAGGGCAGAGCCTGACTTCAAACCCAGACAAACAATACAGCACGTACAGCAGGCAATAGCATCACCCCCACACCTAGCTCAGTAAGCCTCTACCAGTCAGTGGGGGAGCAGGAAAAAAGAATTGACAATACAGCCGCAGTTACAGAAGCTTCTGACTTTACTGTACTGTAACTCTCTCTGAGACTACAAGGCAGACGGTCAGGCTGAAATATTTCCATATCATACGCATAATGTTGGAGACAGATAACCGTATTATCTTGTTATTTGCGCCTGGGTGGAAAAAACACAGCATGCAGAAATTTAAATTGAATTTTTCTTTATGGCACGCTCAATTTTAAAGACCCTGTTCTTTTCGGGATCAAAGAAAATTATGTCCTTTCCGCAGGGTAATGTGACAGCCTGACGCGGTGATGTTTCATCGGGAGCTGTTGGTGCATTCACTGTTGACTTTCTGCATGCCAAGTAGGTTTTAGTTCCAGGTTTCTTTGCTTTTGCAGCAATACAAAATGACTAACATTTATCAAAACTGGAAGTGTCTGGTGTTAAGGCTGTCAAATCAGTTTCTTTTAACCTCTAGATGTCTTTTAACACCTTGTCCTAACAGCAAGCTTGCGAGGTAGCATCAACAACAAAAACAGACCGCTTGCATTTGAGTCATCACAGCTTTATATGACACACTGGTTTTGATTGACAGCCTGTTTTTATTTTTGACAAAAATAAGCTACAACTGTTAAGCCAGCTGCTATTCACCGAGACTGGCAAAAAAATAGATGAGCAGAAACTTATCTGTGAAGTAGAAAAAAGAGACCAATTTGACAGAGTGCTGGGTGTTTCAGGTACTTATACCAACATATTATGTTGTTATTTAAAATTTACAAGCTACCTACAGTACATTGAAATGAATTACACAAATGTAACATATTTATCATAAAACAGGAATTTTCCCACGACATTCCCAAATTGTACTTCAAGTTAAAAGTTTTAAGCACGTCTACAAGTCTTTGTCAACTTAATGAAGAGCTGGAAGTGCTTGAGAGACGTTTTGTAGGGTTGTATTTTGTCAATATGGAAATAATTTGGGTGACTGTTGGGTTCTAGTGTTTGTTAGCAGCATTAGCCTCACAGTTTCCGCTTGAAAGGGTTTCAATATTTGGACTCAAACGATGTCATGGCAGATCAGCTACATCTAAGGAAGTTGGCAAAGTAAGGACAATGGGGTTTCACTGAACTTTTTCTTTAAGACCATCTTAACAAATCACGACAAAGTGTTCAAAGTGATTCTTGCTCCACTAGAAGGCTTTTTGTGCTACAAAGCACCAGGAAAGAGCACTTGCTTCAGTGTCCTTTTTTTCCACCCCAGATCCCATGTGCACTCAGACGTCTGAGCAATGGAACGAGGGTCAGTGAGACAACGTTTTTAAACACTTCAGTCCTTTATTTTGCTGTCAGTTCTGTACTCTGTTGGTTTTTGAAGGAGATCCTAATCGCTCATACCCACAGTCATATTGCTTGACCTGAAGCACTTTGGGAATAAAGAGGACTGTCAGTGAGCACCTGGCAAGGTGTGAAAAATTTAATGTCAATCTGGGTAAAAATAGACTTGCCTGGAGGGCACAGAACCAGGAAAACTCAACTGTCGCCCAAGGCCAGTTGTTTCATTTCTCGCAATGGAGGGGGGCTGAATGTCAAAACACTGTACCTGAGTTGTATTACTCACAAAGAATCTGGGCCAGTCTGGCACACCTTGGCCATGCATAATAAGGTTTACTTTGCATGCTAAACCTGGCAGCATGCCTGTTGGATCCAGGAAGATCTTCCCTGAAGTCTTCAAGATTTTTGGTTACAAGCTTCTACACGTACATTAACCAGCAGCTTTATTAAAAACCTCACACCATTTTCATATTTGTGACAGGAAAATACATAATTTTCAGTCTATGAACACTATGTTTGTCAAATGCATGTGGAGACGAATGACTGGCTAACACTAAGTTACTTTATCTAAACCTTAAACATAGCTGTGAAAGTTAGTTACATATTTTTTATGCCATATTTTTTTTGGTTGCACTATTGTCTTTTTTTATTCTCACTTGCCTTCTCTTTATACTTCTTGTTGCACTGAGCATTCTCATTCTAAAAGAATTTCCCTCAGGATAAATAATGTTTCTTTCTTATCTAACCAAAGCCCCAGTTGATTAGTTTAGTTATAGTTTTTACTTCAGAGTTCCATAAAAGTTTGGAAATTCAGTGTTCTTTTAGTAGCAACCAAATCGTTCTCAGCTGTTGACTGTCAACTGACCCATTTGATACGATGCCATGTAGTCAGTCTCAGTATCCAATAATTAATGAGCATGCTCCAGTCTGCTGATTGGCTGTCTAGATGATGCATTCTATTGACCTAAATTTTTGGTTAGTCTGTAGTCCGTTGTAGTATCTGCACTTCCAGCGTAGCTATGCTCACTTTCAGTTTGCAATTTAAAAGAAGGTATCACAAAAAAATTGCATCACTATCATTGTTGACAGGTTTTCCTGTATCTTGAAAGAAACAGACACAAATGTCATTACTACCACATTTAAAAAAATACTATCAAAAAACTATGACCACAAATTTTTTTTTTTTTATTTTACACAATGCACTCCCTAAATGCAATTAATCAAGACTATATGTGCTATATGTGTTAAAACAAGCAGGTGGGCAATGATTGCTAATGATTAAATGTTCAAAAAAAGCTTAATTGTGATGTAATGGATCACCATATGTCAAACACATTAATGCCTGAATCTAATACTAAAGAAATAGGAACAAATGCATTTATTGCTGTCCAGATTATTGATTCTTTTGTGTTCGTACCACATTGCCTGTTGATGAGCGACTCCTCCCTTGTGGCTCTTCCTTGCTGGTGTGCAGTTGTAGCCCTGTTGATGCAGTTTGTGTAAGTCAATATCTAGCCCTTCATCAATGGCTAGTTTCAGATCTGGGAACCTCTTGTGGCAGAATATTTTTGAGTGGTGGTATAAACTCCTGCCAGTGCGACACACAAATCCAGTGCCCCTACTGTGCTGAGAATGATACACCATCCAAGTAATATCTGGTTTTCCATAGTCTAGCACTGAATGACTGATAGGTGGGCTGTAATTGTACACCTACATGGCTCACTGCCTGGATTTTCCAAATGTTTCAGTCCAAATAAACAAGTTCTTTCTTTATTGGATTTCAGAAACCTTAAAAAGGTATAACAAATAAATGTGCAGCTTCAGTCTGCACTCTTCATATATATCCAATAGAATATCATAACTAAAGTAGCTACAAAATTCAGATTTCAAGACGAGTTAAGGTGTCCTCAAATGTTTGATTGAGAACACTAAAGGGAGGTGAAGTGGGCAGTGAGTTAGTGTAAAATGTAAGTGTTTCTAACAAAGTGGCCAGTAAAGAGAAGCACAGGGTAGGTGTTTCTACTAAAGTGGCCAGTTATGGAAAACCCAAGCTAGGTTTTTCTAATATTAGGCCAGGTATGGGAAGCACATGGTAGGTGCTTGTAATAAATTGGCCAGGGTATTTCTAATAAATTGACCAATATGTGGACACATAAGGCAGACTGCAGTCAGTCATAGGGATTACACTATAAAAAAAAAAAAAATCAGTTCACCTAAAAATTGCTTTAGGCTTTCAGAGGGTGTCCTTTGCTCTCCTAATTGGGAATGCTATTTTCATACTTCCTTGGTAAAAGAAAGTGCATTCTACTGTGTTTAAAGAATGATGGCAGGTTATTATGGTGCTCATATTAAGTGAAATTAAAGACGATTTTATATCCGTTCTCATACAGTCTTCAGTGTACTCTTACCTGACCAACCAGGAGAAAAAGCTTGTACCAGAAAAAAACAACAAATGTCTCCTAATAGCATGTTATCATCTTCCACTCTGAAAAATACATGCTAGGAAATGGCCTTGGACACACTTGTTCTATTTTCAGAAACAATTTAACTTCTGCTCATATCTTGATTAAAGAAAATCAGCAGTGTGACAGTTGACACATTCTCATCTGCTGATTTCTGTTGAGCACTAACTGTACTTATAGGTGGTATGTTTTTTTTTGTGTGTTCCTACATCATCGTGATCACAATATGTTTCTTCTTTAAATTATTTTATTAACATAATAGTTACATCAATGTGAATCCTATAGTTGTCTCAGTAGAGGTCCATATACATCACATGACTAGGCAACTACACAATTTTCCCACAATTTCTGGTGGAGTAGAGATAGTGAAAAGTGGTGAAAACAGGCAATATTGATAGGAGAGAACACAATTACAAGACATTCAAAAAGAAAAGTGCTGCCTGATATTGACTGTTCTCATCACAAAATACAGAAGACAAACAACAGCCCACTTGGAAGTGTTTGTAATGTGAACTCATTTATATATATATCCTTCTGTTTAGCTCACAGCTGTAGCCCCGCCCGTTCATGATAAAGATGTTTCGGCCTGGGGCTGCTTTTTAAATGAGGAAAGCAGCCGATGTGGACCATTAGTAGGTAACTGGAGCATTTTTGCATCATTGGAGCTCATTAGCATGTATCAATCTTGAAGGTACAGTAATGATTATAGCCTGTTTCAAAGGGATAATGAGAATAAACAATCAAAATCAATATAAAAATGTAGAAAATACTTCAGGAAGCGTTTTTTAAAGGGCTGTTTTTGCAAATGAATCAGGTTCCATTTTACATCTGTTTTTAGTTAGATATGTGAAGAATCGCTCATTGTCACTGAATACACTGTAGATGACAGTACTGGACGTTTTGCTTGCCTAATTTGGAGTTTTGTTTAAGATTGCACTGATATCCAGTTGAAGAAAGTCTGGTTAGGCTTCTTCAGACAGCCCCATAAAAGCATATTGATTCTCTGCCTTGCAGGTTTGGACTTGTTGATTGCTGGTGTTTCTTCTTGAGCGAGTCCTTGGTCTCTTCAAAGTGGCTATAAATGGCCGCTGCCTCCTTTGATGGTTTTTTGAAGGTGTGAGGAAGGTGGGAGTTGGGATGGCAAAAGAGTTTCCATGGTGATAACTGGCGCTGATCAGAGTGCAGGCTATGATAAAAGTACATGGGGCTTGCAGTATTGAACTGGAAGAGGTATGAGGCTGTGAGAGCCACATACACATCTTGGGTCAGAAGTCTGTAAATGATGCCTTTTATATTAGTATGTAAAAGTGTGCCGACATACATTTCAAAGCATCTTTTGCTCTTCGTGGTGCTGTGGCTCTCCTGTTTCTAACTTAGTCCAAAGACGTGTGTCAGGTGAGCTGGGGATCATAAATTGACCATAGGTGTGAGTGTGAGCGCTCTGTGGCGCGAAAGGTGAGCCCCTACCTCGCACCCATAGATCCGGGGATAGGCTCTGTGTACCTGTGAACCTAACGAGAATTAAACAGTTACAGAAAATGAGTCAGAGTGAATGTTTCTTTGAGGGTAATAGGATTTGAATGTGTCACTTTGTTCATGGACAAGGCATTGTGTGTTTGTTTTTAATAGGGGAGCAGTTTGATTGGGTATGCTGTGTGTTTAGTGGAAAGAAACAGATAAGTTCAGGAGTGTTTTTGCCTGTTGGGGAGGTCAGTTGTGATTGTGTCTAACATAAGGGTCTTGTGGCCTGGGGGGCAGGGGCTGTTTCCCTTCCTGGCAGTGAAGGCCTGTATGCTATGGAATCTTTTGCCAGATGGAGCATGAATGAGTGGGGTCATTCACAATGTTGGTGCCTTAGCGCTACAGCATATCTCCGTGACAGATCATTTTGCACCCGTATATAGTGAAAAAACGTATTGTAATGTGTTAAAAAAACATGCCTCTTTTTACCGTGTAAACCCTAAATATGCCCCCATATATGCTCACAAAACACTAATTTCATTTTAAACTAATTTCATTTTCATTAATTTCATTTTAAACTCATTTGCCTTAAATAAAATGTTCTGAACTTCTGCAGTGCTAGAATGTAAAATATAGATGTTACCCCTGTACTGGGGTAACATCTATATTTTAGATGTTATTGCACTGTAATTAATCAGCAGCAAGGAGAAGTAAATAACGTTCTCGGGCTACTTTCGAACCTCCCGCCTCTGAGTACAGCTGATCGTGATGTTTGGGCCTCGTCCACCTCACCCCTTGTTCCCCTAGATTAAATGGTTAAATGGTTTTAATAGTTATATAGTAAGAGTAAAATTGTTTTGCATTGCATGAATAACCTGATATATTAAAATACTCATCTGGAGCTGTAATTGGTTAGAGGCTCATTTGCATATTGTAACTTTCTATGATCTTATTGACGAGACCAATACTGCGATAATGATTAACAGGTGACACATTGTGCAGCTCTAACATGTTGGGGTTTAACATGTATAGATTTCAAGAACTTGAAAAGAATGTTCTATTAGCAAATAAGCTGCTCATTTGTCAGATTCTACTCAGAATTTCAGTCTGAAGTCAGTTGAAAACATGATGCCCGGAATGCTGCCGGGATCTCCAAGAAAACTCTGGAGACCTGAGCCTAACATCTTTTGGGTCATTGGAAGCATTCATTTTTTGGTTATTGAGTTTATGTGGGCCTGGGCTGTGTGTCTGGAGATCAGCTCCTAAAATAGAAAACATTAATATGAATGGCTAATATAATCAGTCGTGTTATGAGATAAAGAATTGGAAATTATGCCTTGTTTGTGGCTGTTTTTGGAAGCTGTCAAATCTGTAGTATCGCCTCTAGCACTGCCTCCCTGATGTTACCTTCTCCACTGAACATCAGTGAAGCCTTGTGAAGTGTTTTTTGTCTCAGAAAGTGTAATGTACCAAGCTGAGAAGTGGTGTAGGTGGTGTAGCCATACAGGGGACCACTGTAGCCATGAATGGGTTTGTATTTTACAGTAAAATTTCACAATACTTGGAACACTTACATGTTATAGAAACTATTATAAATATGATATTTTGTTTTTATGAGGCTTGGAGAAGAAAAAAATCTCCAGACCTGCATCTAGTTATCAAGTGTTATATGATTCATGTAGAAGAGTATAGTTTTATAACGGATCACAATAATGAAAACATTTTCTCATATTGCCCCTTCCTAGACTATGTATTGCCCTTACTTGTTTTTTGCCTAGATTTTTCTTCAGGCTGGGTAGGAGACCTCTTGAAGTTGTTGTTGTGTGTACATAGTGCCATCAAGCATTGTGCACAATTATATGTGATTACACCGTTCACGCTCTCTAAGTACAACTGTGACTGATTCAAGGTTATTTTAATCTCTGTTAGACCAATACTTAATTCTGTTTAGACTGTCAAGTCAATAATTAAGTCTGCTTGTGATTATTATAGCTTGAGTAATGCTATAGAAAGTTGATTGCTTATGTTTCAGCGTCTTTTGTACATTATATACTTACAACTTAGTTTGGACCAAGAAATGTGGATGAAATAGAGTGAGAAAACATGAGTACATAGCACATAAAAACATGAGCATAAAGCACATAAGCAAGAATGCTAAGAACATGAGCTGGCCTTCGTGTGCATTTGGCAGTGCAGGCTGCGTGGGATATTCAAAGATGGGGGAAACACTGTTGTACAAGTAAATTTAAATCCTTCAAGAATCCTTGGTGTAAAATAGTTAAAGACTTCACTAAAATTAATTAGTTTCGTGCCATGGGTCCTACTGTATGTTTTATCCAAAATACAAACACATATTTGAATATTGGGGCCTTCTTCTTTATCATTATCGCAAAGGCAAATAGTGATGCCAAACCCAGGTATGACCTTCTCTTTGCACTGTGGCCCAGTCTGCTCGTTTTAATTGTATGCCTTATGTATGAGGTCAGCTTTCTGTGTTCCCAGAGCCTGGGGAGCTGAGCTCATCTCCAATTATCCTTTCACATCACCCCTCTTCTCCTCCCATACTGTCTATAATTATCTAGAAGAGCGAAAAAGCTTTGCGGGAGTTTTGCCAACGTGACTTGGTCTGATTGCTTCCACCTCCCATTGCTCCCCAGTGGAGAAGAGGATGAGCATGCCTCTAACCTGGGGTGGCTCGCTAATGTCTGAGAGGTGCACCACCATGGCTATCTAGTGCTCAGTTTCAGCAGCTCAGCTGATTAACCGTTCCGCATCTTGTGCACATGACGTATTGCTGCAGTTCACAGCATCCATTATTCACCTCTGGGGTTTCTGCTGAGTGGTGCGTTTAAGGCTAATTGTCCATGACATCCGTAGCTTCATCACGTAAATTGAAAAGAGAAAACATTCACACTGGCACAGAGGGACCATGACTTTGAAAGTAGGTCATGATGAAAATCATGGGAACAATATAGACTTAATATTTAGTTATTAATTATAATGCTTATTATTCAGTATAATGTTATGCACACGCACAGACAAACACACACAGAGACATAAATGTTAAATATTATTAGTATTTCTAATTTTTTGTGACTGCTTCAAAGTGAAGTTTGGAAAAGAGGAAGTTAAAAAAGACATGGTGGTGGTTCAAACATTTAAAAATGATTCTTATATATTGGTATTATTCTATACATTGTGTGATGTTGTTGTGATATAGACTTTAGTAACTAGTATGAAAGTTTACAATGTTTTCAAAACAGAATGTATGATGCATTGCCTTAAGGAAATCTTTAGATCCCAGTAAAATGATAAGCCATGCAAAGTCTCTGCTTAGTGTCCTAATGGGGTTTAGCTGTAGCTGCAAGCCATGTTGAGATAAACATGATCACTTTACCTGGTCTATCTTAACTGTGTTCTTTCTCTCACAAAAAAAACCCCATAAAAACTGTTTTGGTGAAACAGTGTGTGAATGGGTCAATTGACATTTGGATGGGTCCTTTAGAGTTTAAAGACTAAATTGCCAGAATCTCTCAGAATCTGGACAATTCATGCACCTTGTATCCATTAATTGATCATCTGAAGTGGTAGCACGGGAGCATTAGAAGACATAACCACTGATCAAACAATGCTAAAGAGACAACAGTCATGCAGTTTTCAACAGCCAAAGTTTTTGTGCCAGATTTTCCCGCACCACCCCCACACTAACCACACATTGGATGGATCTGTTCCATTGGCTCGGTCTGATGAAGCGTTGCCAGAGGTGTGTCTGTGTACAACATTTTAATTAGCCCGTTTCCTCTCTACTCCAGTCACAAAGCCAGGGGAGGACAAAGATGTGATGCATGAGCTTCATCCTCCATTAACAAAAGTGTCTGACATACGCTTCTCTGCAGCTGGTCCTAGAAGAGAAATAAAAGACCAACCGCCACACACATTCAGCGTGCCTGGAGTTGCTGTGCTATAAATTTTCAACATTTTTTCTTGTACCTCATTGTCCCGCTAAGGTCTGCTTACAGTGTTTGTGTTTGTGGATATTCTGATCAGCCAGAACATTAAAACTGACTACTTAATATTGTAGGCTGACACGCCTCTGGTCTGTCAAGGCATAAATTCCACAAGACCTCTGAAGGTGTGCTGTGATACCTCCACCAAGGTGTTATCAGTCGATCCTGTAAGTTGTGAGATGGGGCTTCCAAGGATCAGACAAGCTTGTTTAGAATGTCCCACAGATGCTCATTCAAATTGAGATCTAGGTCATTTAAAACCCTTGCAATGTTCCTCAAACTGTTCCTTAACAAGCCTTGCGGCGTTTCAGGGCACACTAACCTGCTGGGGTCCACTGCCATTAAAGAATATTGTTGCCAAGACTTGGTCTGCACCAGTGTGTTGGTGGGTGGTACATGTAAAAGTATTGTCCACATGAATGCCAGAATGCATTTCCCAGCAGAACATTACCCAAAGCATCATGCTGCCAGACTGTGTTCAGCTGGTGGCCTAGTTATGAAGTTTAAGTTAATGGCATTTAACAGACATTTTTGTCCAAAGTGACTTCCATTCCCTAACTACAGGGGGCATTCTCCCTGGAGCAGGTTAAGGGTCTTGCTCTTGTTTTAATCCCAGCTAATAGCACCACCAAACATACCTTTGAGGTACGTACTATCCCCACACATTGCTTTGAGTGAGGTACTATCCCCACACAATGAGAGAGTATTTACATTGTCTATAAGGGGGCACTTAGCTTTACTTTTTCTTTCCCATAATGCTTCCAATTTTTGCTACTGTTGCTTCTGTGGGATGAGACAAAACAGGCTAGTCTTCACTCCTTGTGAAGCCTTGTGCATCTATTACCTTACACCCTTTCACCAGTTGTCCTTTCTGGGGCCACTTTTGTTGGTTAATGATCATTGGTACATCACAATGATCCATCCAGTCATCATCCAGTCATCATCCAGTCATCAGACCGTTACAGTTTGGCCCTTGTCAAAGTCAGGTCAGAGTGCATTTGACCATTTTCATGCTTCTGACACGTAGACTTCAGAACTGACTGTTCACTTGCCATCTAATACATCCTTCCCAATGACGTGTACCATTGTTGCAAGATAATCAATGTGATTCATTTATTCTGTCAGCGTTTTTAATTCTGTGGTAAGTCAGTGTATATCAATAGGAGTTATAGGAGGGTCAATTTTGCATGATCCTTTTTCCTCCTATCTTCATCCCCTAGAATGAATTGGTCATATTTTTCTGTGATTTTTTAACTGATCTATTTAATTGAGCAACATATATAAATCAACCGAACCCTGCTTAGTTTTTATATATGTACTGAATGGATTGGGGAACTTTGAAGTGTTTACAAACTGCAATAAACTTAAAAAGAAGAGAAATTGGATTTTCTTTTAAATTATTTTTTTTTTCTTTATAAGAAAATAAAAGATCTGTGGTTTCTCACAGAAGTGAGGACTGATTTGATTGTTATAGTACAAAGACATCATTAAAATTTTTGCTGTTGAGCTCCATTTGTCTCAAATAAAAAGACTCTTGCAGCTCATTCTGATGCCCTGCTAACTTTAATCAAGAAAACGAACAAATGGGCCAGTGTGCTGTCAAAAGCAGAAAAGCAAGTCTGAATTTTAATGTAGCTTTTATATGGTGTGGAAATAAATAGGTTTAAACAAACCGACTCACTGCCATCTCTTCTGCATTTAGTGAAAGCTAGCGTACATGAAAGGAGAGCACAATCCGTCCCCACGCCCACCTCTTGTAGAAGAAAGATCTCTTTCAGCAATTTACCTCCATTACTGTTGGCTAAAAGGCATCGGATGCAGTTCGTGGTGCTGCACTAATTAGATTGTAAAAGTGTAATTGGCTTAGCAGCTTGAGTGGAAGGGAAAGGTTTGGGTGGAAGGCTCCTACATTACACACTTAGTGCATGTCCCACACCCAGACTGACCCAAGCCATAACCTTCAGACCATAGATTTCCCAGCCAGTCAGACCCCATACAAGTTTGAAACTAACTCAGACTATGGATGAATGACACATTGATACAATTATCAATTAATTATTCTGATATGTAACATTGATTCGACTAGAAGTAAGTGACTCGAGTAATTACACCTTATTTAGAATAATTATTCCTTAAGAACTGAATAATATTGCTTTGTAATAACTGAGAACAAACTTTAATTAGATTTTGTTCAAACTGTCAAACATAACATACACTTTATTGGTACTGTCATGGGGGATTGCGAGATTGCCGTCCATTCCTAAAAATCCAACTTAGCGTAATTGTCACTCTGATCATTTAGTGTTATGCTAGTAAAGTGTGGGATTTTATTAGCTGTAAATTCGTAGAGGAAGTTCGTTTTGAGCACTTTGTCGTATGTGGAAGTTTGAACATCGGCTGTGTCCCAAACCACACACTTGAATACTTGACATACTACATTACTGACTGTATTTCTAATTTATTATTTTTTACACACTAGTGTTCTAGTATGCAGTTTGAGATACATAAACCTTTGGCAAAGTGTTAACAAAGTATAAACATGTAAAACCCAGATTTCCATTATTCTTCCATTATATTATGGTCATTATTCTTAATCTTTATTGTCATGTTTTCGTCTGCTCACTGCTTGTCTCCTCTTTGTATCTGTTGTTGCAA